>KV020144.1:0-28480 GCA_001598015.1 Dorcoceras hygrometricum | reverse complement strand
ATCACTATAATCACAAATATATAAAATTTGAAACTGAGGTTATATAATTAGATGGATGTAAAAAGAAAGTAAGTCTAAATAAATGTGACGTAAAGTAATTTTTTGCACAGAAGCAATAATAATGCTCCGGCGTAATGAAGACCTCACAATTTTTTACTTAGAGATTGGACGTGAGGAATTAAAGTAACGACACTGGGAGTCAAATTTTAGGTAAGAATTTTAACCAACTTTTGTCACATTTAAAATTCAAAGAATTTATTAAGGAAAGTTAATTTCATTAAAAGAAAAAGTAATAATGTATTATTTCCTAAAGGGGATGGCAGCTTTGTCACCGAATATTGCATTTTATTGTCGGCAAAGTTGAGGGTATTCTCGTCTAGATGAATTTAAAACAAAGTAGGCAACAATATGTTTCGTATATTTCTTGAATAAATTATGAAATATTTTAACTACATTTCGATTATTAATGTTAGTCTTTCTCATCAAACTTTATGATTAATGAATAAACAATAATAGTTTAATCACGTGATTAGATTTATAAAATAGAGCCATCAATGAATCAACGAAAAATACTAAACACAGTATACTACAATACTTGTTGAACTAAAATTGGTATTTTGAGAATAAGATATTATATTTGTCTTATATATATATATAATTGATAATGTGGACATCATGTATAAGCAAATGGTGACGTGGCACCTCTTGGTACGACCATATCACCAGATGTCTATATAGATACCCTATATTATCGATATATATATATATATATATATATAGAATTCTAGAAGCAGTTCTACGACGACTCTATTAAACGGCTCTATTAAAAAGGCATTCAAGCCCAAATTTGATATTCATCATACTGCCACTTGTTTGCTGAATGTAAGTCAATTACAATATTTAATAATCGTGCTAGAAGTTTGAAAGTTTAGCACCCAACGTTTTAATCAATGAAAATGATATTATATTGTTGTTAGCTCAATAATCTCAATTTTAATTATATTACTAAGACTTCTGACTTCTGGTTGACGAACTCAATCACATATTATATATATTCGTCCCATCGTTCCTGTTTATATTGGGTTCGATACATATAAATACAGGTAAGCGATACTGTTTATGATACTTTGTTGATAATGTATATGTTAAATATTATATCTAACTGCTAGAAGTTTGAAAGTTTAGCACCCAACGTTTTAATCAATGAAAATGATATTATATTGTTGTTAGCTCAATAATCTCAATTTTAATTATATTACTAAGACTTCTGACTTCTGGTTGACGAACTCAATCACATATTATATATATTCGTCCCATCGTTCCTGTTTATATTGGGTTCGATACATATAAATACAGGTAAGCGATACTGTTTATGATACTTTGTTGATAATGTATATGTTAAATATTATATCTAACTGCTAGAAGTTTGAAAGTTTAGCACCCAACGTTTTAATCAATGAAAATGATATTATATTGTTGTTAGCTCAATAATCTCAATTTTAATTATATTACTAAGACTTCTGACTTGTGGTTGACGAACTCAATCACATATTATATATATTCGTCCCATCGTTCCTGTTTATGATACTTTGTTGATAATGTATATGTTAAATATTATATCTAACTGCTAGAAGTTTGAAAGTTTAGCACCCAACATTTGAAACCATGAACATGAGATCTGATGTTCCTATTATCATCTCGGGACTCGAGGATCGAGCAGTAAGCTCCAGATCCTGAACTACGCTATTAAGATCGGAAAGTCGTCCGAGGGCTCGCGCTGAAATCGGGATGTCACCCGAGAACTCGTGCCCAGAATCCCGTCGGATACGTCTTTCTTATTTGAAGAATTCAGGAACGAAACTTCTTTTCTTATTTGAACGAAAAGATCCCCGAGGATCATGGAGAGTATTTCGCCCGAAATACTCGGTGTAGACGAATATTCGTCAGGATATGCACATCTCCACCACCTAACCCCTCTATAAATATCAGGTAGGTTCATTCATTCAACACACATTATTCTTACATTCTATTGCCCACATCATACATATATTCTCCTTGCTCTCTTTTTGCTCTCACATCCTGCCTGACTTAAGCATCGGAGGGGCTTCGTCGGACACACCTCCGACGCCCTCTGACATGTGATCTGTGGACGTAGGCTCGAAGAAGAAGCAGCACTTTCCATCCACCAGTGCCCGACGTCCCGAACTCCCGAGATGATATCAGCTCGTCGACCGAGATAATTTGACTACGATCATATACTTAAGATATGAATCTACGATTTGGGTAGTAGCCGGTGGATGATTGATATTCAAAACCACAAACGGCTTATCATTAAGAAACTAGGGCTGTATCTTGAAAGCCCAACTTAGTAAAGCCCAGATAAACTATATTGTACGACCCAACAAATAGGTTGTTAGTTGAGTCGGACTATTTATGAACGTATCTGAGTTCTGGATTCTCTCACATCCCACCAGTTATCATCTCAAATTTATAATTTTTTTTTTTTTTATCTCGGATAGGGACGTGAACAAACCAAACCAAACGGTTCGATAGCTATTTGGAGCTCGATTGATAAAGCTCGTTTGAGTTTGTATGATAAGCTTATAATGCCGAGCTCCAACCCGATTCCAAGTTCGACAAAGTTACCGAAGTGAACTCAGTTTTAATTATATTCTGCTCATGAGTTAGGAAAAATGTTCGTTAACATGTTCAGGAGATTGAGATCAACTTATTTACTTGGTTGGTAGGTTCAAGCTAGCCTATCTCAAGCTCGAGCTTCGAGAGCTCGGGATCGAGTTTGGCTTGCTTATTTGACTCAAGTTCGGCTTATATGTTGACTTGACAGATACAATATTAGTGACAATACAATTATAAGGGTTCGAACACAATAATATTTTAAAAGTAATATAGTTTGCACAATTTAGGCACAGTGTATTTCTGCAGTTAAATTATAGAACATCATGCTAAAATTCAAAATAATAAATGAAACAACTTAATAGAATTCAATAATTTATTATTATTTACCTAAACTTACATATAACTAAGTCACTTATGTTTTAGTAAATTTACGAATCATTTAACTAAAATATGGGCTATATATCAAAATATTGTTTATATACCCAAATAATCGATAATAAACTCAACCAAAATACATCAATGAGTTCATTCCAATCGCAATAAAAGGAAATGAACAATTGTACTACTTATCCACAAAATTTGAATTTATTATATAAAAACTTTTGTTTTTTTTAAAAAAAGCATAATAAATAAAAAAATTTGATCTAAATCCTTATATAATATTGCCGTATTGATATATTTCAAAATTTTTAATTAAAAATAATTATATATAATCATGGCTTCCTTTTTACTTAAGATTGGTAATTTTCTTGAACTAAGATATTTTATAATATAATGTTATATATTTTTCTTGCTTCACGATCTTAGTTTTCTAAGTTCAATATTTGTATTAATCTTGTAACTTTTAATTTTTTACAACTTTGGTCCTTCTCTTGGGAAGTGGATCATGATTAAAATTAGAACTATGAATTCATATTTGTTTAACAAGATGAAGTTTATTATGTGATTATCGCGTTTTATTAATAATTTCTTCTTTTCTATATATTAATTCAGAATTATTTTCTAACGATATATTTTCTTGTATGATCAAGCTTGATTTTGAAAAGTTAACATATTTGTAAAATATGGTTAAAGAAACTATCATAAATACATGTTTATTGTCATGCATAGTTTTATTTGTGTTTGTTGTTATTCTTATTTGGTATGGGGTATGTTAGATTGAATGTATTGAAATATTTTGGAATGTTAAATGCTATATTGAGAATATATATTATTAGTCGTCATATTTATCACGTTTTATTAATAATTTCTTCTTTTCTATATATTAATTCAGAATTATTTTCTAACGATATATTTTCTTGTATGATCAAGCTTGATTTTGAAAAATTAACTTATTAATGTGCTAACCCCTGTATAGGTCAGAGGTTCCTTGCCCATACAGTGGTAAATCGAGGAATATGCACGAGTAAACAGGGACCCGAGGGAGAGACTCATATAACGAACTAATTCCCAGAGCATAACAACATAATATTTTAGTAGGAAATATGCTCGACACGAGAATCGAACCCGTGAAGTCGAGGAAGTTATTCTCACGTCACTCCAGGTCTTACCAACTCGCCTGTGCCCCTGGGGCAATCAAGCTTGATTTTATATCTAAGGAGCTCGAATTAACTTAGGCTCGAGCTTCCGATTGGCGAGCAGTAGACCACGGAAACCAAGTAATTGAAACACAAAGCGTTGAAAGACAAATTTTACGCTACGTGAGAATAATATATCTCCTGTGCCTTTGATGCGTCTTTGAAAAATTCTCAGAATTTTCAGAATGTAGAACTTCAATAGCTCTAATCCTAAGTGTGTCTTTGAAAAAAAATAGGTCCAAGAAAACCACCAACTCCAATGCTCATGTGCAATACCAAGATTTAGCTTCCATTGAGGTGAACAAATGGTGGATACACACGATGGAAGTTACATTTCTTAATACACAGGTCACTCTAGATGCTATACACAAAATAAACTCGAACTCGAGCTCGATCTCGAGCTCCGATTACAGCGAGACTGGTGTGGCGCAAGGAATGAACGAATGAAAGAATGATGCTGTACATGATCTCTACCAATTCTCCCTCCCTATACTAAGAACTCCAATTCATTAGAGCTACTACATTAATGGTATGCCGTTATGTTAACAGCCCTCGAAAAGTCGATGGAATTCAGTCTAAAGATCAACTAATCATGTAGAGATCAACATCATCATCCCCATTTTTAGCCCCCATGCTCAGTCTCAACTCGTCCACTCTGCAAGATCCGAATCTACGTGACATCAGGGGAACTTCCACCATCCTCGTTCGGGCGGAAAATTGACAGACAAAGGCCTCCAAAGCCTCCTTCATCCAAGAATGTGAGCATGCTTCTCTAGCTTCATTCACAGACATCTGCATGATCATAGGATCAAACCACATGTTAGAGATCTTCACACAAAATACGACATTGTATCGAAAAGATTCAGAGTGGTACTCCGAGTTAACGTACCCAAACTCGTTGGCGGACATCTTTCTCAGGCCAAACGTCGAGTTCCTCGGTTACAAGGAGAGGGAACATCGATCCCTCGTGGTATTTATCTTGGCTTTTGCTCTTGAATACCCATTCACCTAATTTATCCTGCAAGAAAAAGGCAGCCAAGAAATCTTTTTAGAAACAATCACACAGTGTGCATAAACATAATCCAATGTCTATAACAAGGCGAGAGATTAACCTCGAGCAAGCCGATCACGCCGGCTTCTTCGATGGTCTCTCTTGCAGCAGCCATTCTGATATCCTCATCGAGTTCCCAACCGCCCTATAATTCCATTGCAGAAAGATCAGTCTCAATAAATAACTACAGATTCTTTACTTGCGTATTTTTTTTAGTTAGGAGTCAAGTTCGATGCGTAAAAAATGAAAAATAAAGAAATAATACCTTAGGAAACATCATTCTTGGGCTCTTCTGGGAGCTGATCAAAAGCACCTCCAAATCATCAACTGAAATCTCATGGATTTGGGGTGATTTGTTGGTTTTACTGATTCTATAAGGGATACATCTGCAAGATTCGTCAAAGGGAAGCAACGTTAGATTTGGCATCATTCTCAGCAAATCAAAAGAACAAAAAGTTTGATTCGTTAAATCTTAAAATCCCCATCTATCTTTTTCACATAACAAATGCTAAGACCCCTTTTGTCAAAATCTGCAGGGTAGATCTAAAACTTCTCTTTTCTTGAAAAGAGAAAAGGGTTCTCAAGAAAAATACCCGACAACCAGACGAAATCCCTGGCTGTAGCGCTGCAAATGTCTCCCCGTACGGGCGGGCAAAGCCACCAATTTCTTGATTTGCATGGTCATAACTAATCAATCTCCAATCCTCTCCTTTTTTTTTTTTACAGATAACAGATCTCAAACACTCTGGCAGAGGGATGACAACCTAAAACTTTCGACACTTGTTCAAGGAACCGCCTTGAAAATCTGAGGTTGCTTAAATGTTAGCGAGATAAGTAAATCAATGGCAGGTAATTTATCTTGAAGGTGTGTGGATAACTGATGAGATGAATCAGCCTGTCCACTCGGTTTTATAGGCGAAGGAAGCATCAAATTGATGGGTCCCCAAAACTCCATGATTTGCTATTTCGCTGTCTTTTTTCTGGCTAATGCGTGTGAAAATATAATATTCTTGAAATATAATTATGTTATTATCTGTTTCTTCGAAACAAATAAAGTTTATTTTGAATATTTATCAACACTTTCTTGCGTGGGCGTGTCTGCTATTGGTGTCTTTAGACCAGGCCCGTGTTGCATACGAGGCAATATGCTGTAGATGATCGGATAGACGGATCCTTTTGCCCATTACAATTTTGCTTCCTATTTATGAAATCGCATTTTGGCCCCTTCATTTCTCCCTTTTTGGCAAATCCAAATGCACGGAAGTTGTTTTTATCTATTTCAACTCCTCTAATTTTTATGAAAAAATAAGTTGTATGTATCTCAATTCTATTCCTTTATAATCACTAACCTCCATGAGAAGGATGGCCAGATGTTACCTTGAAATATTATACTTGGAATTTCATCAAAATTTTAAAATTACCCACGTACCATTTACTAACACATCATATATTACAAAGTATTGTCACGCCAAATTCAATACATCAAATGAATATATCAAAACCTTGAATGAGACTACCGAGCAAATTGGATCTTTGGCGTGCAGATTCCAGTTGCCGACTGAGTTGTCGTCGACACATGAAGACGCATGATGAGTTTCATGTGTCAAGGCTGAGGAAATATGAGCCAAATCATTTCCATGTGTTGAGAATCGATGAAGTCGGACTAGACCCTGAGCTTCTTTGATTAACCAGTAAGTATTCTCGACAGAAGAGATAAACAATTGAGAAATAAGACCATACATTGAGTTCTGGTACAGTGGAGTAAACATGGAAGATGAGAGGTTACCTGTTAAGTGGCAGCCAAGATGAGACAGGGTGGAACAGTTCTGAGCTGAACTGCTTTGTTGAGCGTTACGCTGATTTCGGTCGCGAACTGTTTTTGGGGAAAACAGCTTAGGAGCTAACAACTCTGTGATTTCATATATAAGTGTAAGTTGTTAGGAGCTGCCGCGCTAATTAGTGGAATCAGCTTAGGCATAAGCTAGTAGAAGCATTATGTGTAGACAAGCGATGTTGGTAGTTTTCAGCTTAGGCGAGAGCCGTTCATGGTTTTCAGATCGGAGAGAGCTGTTGTAATCGTTATGTTTGGCGAGAACTGGTTGGATGGTGTGACTGACCAATGCGTGATCTGGTCTATTGATGCGATCTGATGCTGTTGTGCATGGTGTGACCTGTTTCATATGGTCAAAACAGGTGTAAGCTGATCTAGCTCTTCTGAGCTGTAGGGAGCGCGATCTACGTACGCGAGAACTGTTTAGAGTGCGATTAGGTGAACCGCTTGCGAGAGCTGAACTGCAAACGTGATCTGTTGGTAAACAGAAAAATTTTAACTTCTTAAGCTTCTGCATTTTAGTGCTAATTATGTGCTTATTCAGTATTGTGAGTTCCCGGGACTGCAAAAATATGTGGAACAAAAAAATATATGGGTTTAACTAGCAATTATTGTAGTGACACCTTTGTTTTTTATTTAGTAAACTTATTTAACATGTTGGATATTTCCAGGGGCTGAAATAGTATTTAAGGATAGATCAGGGGCCGAATGGTGAAACTACCCTACTAACTAACTTTCAACCGTGTGGGTTTGATAAACTTGGTTCAATTCAAAGTCAGTCACCGCCCCTAGCACTAGGAGCGGCAAATGGCTCGCACACTTTTATTATAATTAATAATAAATATTAATAGCTATAGATGGGACCACTGTTAATTAATTAATCATCTTAAATACATGCAATTACCTAAACTCACCATCTTTTTAATCTAATGGTTGGAAAATCCCTGCCTGCAGGAAGTCACTGTCATCACCAAATCCAACGGTCATAATCCTTTGACATTCGAGAGATAGTTGGATCCAGTGAAATGGTACTCCCTCCTCAGTTATATCGATGAAAATTTTCTTTTTATTTGTTCAAGATATATAGATTTATATCATATTTAATATTAGTTTTTCTACACTTCATCAATATGTATTAACTAGGTTATGAAATAATATACAATCATTTTGTGAATGCATTAAATATGGACACATAGGAAATATTTGTATATAATTTGTTTTTCCAATAATAATTTTTTTATTCCGTGTAAAACATAAAAATAAATTTATATAATTGAGAAGAACGATGAATCATGGTCGTATTAGCCCGAATATTGTTGTATCTAGACTCTAATACTAAATTTAATTACCACAATATGTTCAATATACTTTCATATATGGAAAACCACCTCAAATTTTGAAAAGAAAAAATAACTGGACCAAGGGGCACAGACGAGTTGATAAAATTTAAAATGACGTGAGATAATCTCTTCGATTTCGCAGATTCGATTCTAATGTAAGTTATTTCATACTGAAATATTATGAAGTTATTCTATAGGTATCTCTGATAGAATAAGGAGTTTCTATGCCGCGTTATCGAGGACCTCGTTTTAAATTATCTTTCATCAATATTTTATTTGTTCGTATATATATCTCGATTTAAACTTGGATGGATAAATATGTCTCTAGACAATTCTTAACCGGACAAAACCTTAAAGAAAATTAAAAAAAGCAACTGGGAATCTGTGTACTTTTGTCTTATCAAGAATGGATCCCTTCTGATAAAGTTTCCTACGAAGTAAATGGTGTTTTGAACTTATGCTAATAGACAATGTCAATTTTGTGGGGCCTACAAGTGTACACATTTTTCAAAATATATGACATGAGCATTTATAATTTAACTTATTTAAAGGGATAGGATTTAAGGATTGATTTTGAGTCTTTGGACATCGACTTCAACTCATTTATTACATTACATTTAAATCAAAATAACCTTTTTTTTCCGTTGAAATTGGAAAGAACACCATAAATGGCCAAGTGATTGTACCACCCTTACGTTTGAATTTATTTTCTTGAAAAAAAATAGTTCCAGAAATTAAGATTGTTACAGTTGTACAAAAATGTCAACTTGATGGGGGAATCTGGAAAGTTTGCCATTTAATTTTATTTATTTTAAACAATAAGATAGATAGGAGACTTCAACTTAATTAATTGTTAATACTGTGAACACGGTGGGATAAAAATGTCAAATACCCAGGCGCCCATTATATTTTTTCTGATCCTGGGAAGAATTCACTTCTAGAATAAGTTTTTTTTTCTAGTTTCTAGAAATAAAGGATGTCAGAAGATTAGAAAATGTCAAAAAATGGGGCAGATAATTAGCTAGAAAACCAGTGTGCAGTCTTTCGAAAACACATGCAGTATCTAGAAAAAGAGCTCAACAACCATTGGATATTACTGAGAAATAATGGATTAGGTTTTTTATTTCATTTTCTTCACAAAACTTTGACTCTAGCCTTATTTTTTCAGAAGTTTTGAGTTTATCTAAATATAAAATCACCTTCTTGTCCTCGTCTTATTTTATATAAATACATATATAAAGGTCGCACAAGTCGTGGCTATCATAACAAGTTGTAGAACAAATGTTACAAAAAATCTTATTCCAAAACCATTCTCCGAATAGTGAGTAAGATAGTACATTAGAAATTAAAATATACTGAAATGACGAAAATGATCTGATGATAAAAACGAGCTCAAGTACGTCAAGTCGTTGACGTTGCGCCGCTTGATCTGATTGGTCATGTAGGCTGTAAAAGTATGATGCCAAATCTTAACGGATAATACTATTTCTGCTGGGGAAACGGTGATAGGGGAAGGATAAGACTGATCTCCAAGGGAATTAAGACAATACCAGCAGTTAGACACGCATATCTCCTGACTCATGGACCTAACAACACAATCCTAATCAACACATAGAAATCCATATATGAACTCGTCTTATGTCAGTGTCTCTCAAATCACATATACAATAAACCTGCTTTCACCGTAGATATCATTTTAATTCAATAAGATTTTATGTCTCTATTCTCCATATTTATAATCTCTTAACAATTCTGATTTTACCAAACAAATAAAGTGCCTAGAATATCATAATGTCACCACTTCTCTCAATTAAACACAATTAACCTAACACATAACGACAACACATGCAAAACTCACCGATAATACAAACAAGTGTCTTTGAAGGACCATTTATAATATAAAGCGGGCAGGGAAATTAATTTTTTTGGGATGAGATGAATGTTTAATCACTCGTTTGGAATCAAAATCTTGTCCTTTTATTATGCCCACAATAATTGGAGGCAGTTAGTCTTCACTCTATATAAAAAAAGAAAAAAAATCATTTTCCGGCCAATATTCTGGATTCTTTCGGAAAGGCAATGGCCTACCAGCCCACACAAAATGTACCTAATACCTAATTGGACAGGGATTTAGCAATATTAAATCGCAAAAAAAAAAAAAAAACAATATTAAATCGCAAAAGTAAACGAAGAGTCTTTCAATATTTTCCCTTTTTTTAACAAGAAATTTTCCTTTGAGTGTACGTGTTAAGATAATGATGGAACATTTAAAAAGTGAGACGTGGCAAAAACTTAACCTAGTATCAGATATTATAAGTTTTAAGTGTGATTACTAGGAAAATAAGCATTACAAAGCTATTGTAATTTCCGAGATTAGGAATTTGTTATCTTAAGCAGAAAGAAAGATGGAATAATATATAAATATAGAAAAAATTACGATACCTAAATTCTACAAAATGGAAAATATCAATATTATAAAAGTTAATGGTTTACTTAAATCAGATCAAATACCAAAAACAAACCCTAAACACTATCCAACTGTTAATAATTGGATTCCGGTTCAACTCATCTTCTCAATCTAGCTAGTGTTTTGAGAGAGACAATGAGGCCAGAATTCTTTAGGAATAATCTTCAAATGGTTTAAACTAAAATAGTGAAACTAAACTTCTTGCTCTTTTATTGAGCATTAAGCATGCAAGCTTAATTATCGTTAACTACATCTGCTGTTGAATTGGAGACAGATGGGAGAATATGAAATTTCATGCGTAAGTTTTTGAAAAAGGAATAATATTTCATCCCCTTTAAAACAAAAAAGAAAAAAGAAAAAAAAAAGCAGTCACTCGTGGTCGGCAGTAAGCTCCTACTCGTTCTCTTCAATATATATATATATAAATTTGATACAACGGACACCTATTGTGGGCACCTGGATGATGTGACACTTCCTGGTGCTGCCACGCACCTCGGTGTCCACAAGATATCCACAGTAGTTGCCTACTGTATCAGCTCTTTATATATATATATATATATATATGCACATGCTAGTGTTTCTTATATATAGACATGCATGATGGTTGGAGTTGAGAAGTTGACTGTTGATAGAGAGGGTGGTTCGTTAATTGATTTAGCTACTTTTGTAAACAATTATTATGCCATTTTTTAAATTTGTAGTCGTATTTTCCTAGTAATATTCTAATTATAGTTTTATTTCAAAATTTAAAAAACCTAAATTTACATTAAATTTCAACATCTGTTAACCAAACAAGAAAATATAATCAAAATCAAGTGGGAAAACATAGGGGGAAATGGAAGTTTTTTTCCCTTGTGCGTGTCACTAGCGAGGACACGATGGGGCCTTGATACATGACTCGACGGGACCTTGAAGCATGTTATGAGGTAGAATTTTACTTAAAATATCTGATCATATCACATTATGTGTTAGTGTGAAAGTATCAAGATTCCAATTCTTTTATAGCAATTTACCTAAAGAAAGACTGATAGGCACCTCTTTGGCATCAAATTATTGCATCTTTTTTTATTGTTCACTGCCCCGAGTGGAGGAAGATTTCAATGCTCGACTTAGGAATAGTATAAGCGCTCATCGCTTTACCAAAAACTATAGTTGAAAGTAACGGTATACTATTTCTGCTGGGGAAACGGTGATAGGGGAAGGATAAGACTGATCTCCAAGGGAATTAAGACAATACCAGCAGTTAGACACGCATATCTCCTGACTCATGGACCTAACAACACAATCCTAATCAACACATAGAAATCCATATATGAACTCGTCTTATGTCAGTGTCTCTCAAATCACATATACAATAAACCTGCTTTCACCGTAGATATCATTTTAATTCAAAAGATTTTATGTCTCTATTCTCCATATTTATAATCTCTTAACAATTCTGATTTTACCAAACAAATAAAGTGCCTAGAATATCATAATGTCACCACTTCTCTCAATTAAACACAATTAACCTAACACATAACGACAACACATGCAAAACTCACCGATAATACAAACAAGTGTCTTTGAAGGACCATTTATAATATAAAGCGGGCAGGGAAATTAATTTTTTTGGGATGAGATGAATGTTTAATCACTCGTTTGGAATCAAAATCTTGTCCTTTTATTATGCCCACAATAATTGGAGGCAGTTAGTCTTCACTCTATATAAAAAAAGAAAAAAATCATTTTCCGGCCAATATTCTGGATTCTTTCGGAAAGGCAATGGCCTACCAGCCCACACAAAATGTACCTAATACCTAATTGGACAGGGATTTAGCAATATTAAATCGCAAAAAAAAAAAAGACAATATTAAATCGCAAAAGTAAACGAAGAGTCTTTCAATATTTTCCCTTTTTTTAACAAGAATTTTCCTTTGAGTGTACGTGTTAACATAATGATGCAACATTTAAAAAGTGAGACGTGGCAAAAACTAAACCTAGTATCAGATATTATAAGTTTTAAGTGTGATTACTAGGAAAAGAAGCATTACAAAGCTATTGTAATTTCCGAGATTAGGAATTTGTTATCTTAAGCAGAAAAAAAGATGGAATAATATATAAATATAGACAAAATTACGATACCTAAATTCTACAAAATGGAAAATATCAATATTATAAAAGTTAATGGTTTACTTAAATCAGATCAAATACCAAAAACAAACCCTAAACACTATCCAACTGTTAATAATTGGATTCCGGTTCAACTCATCTTCTCAATCTAGCTAGTGTCTTGAGAGAGACAATGAGGCCAGATTTCTTTAGGAATAATCTTCAAATGGTTTAAACTAAAATAGTGAAACTAAACTTCTTGCTCTTTTATTGAGCATTAAGCATGCAAGCTTAATTATCGTTAACTACATCTGCTGTTGAATTGGAGACAGATGGGAGAATATGAAATTTCATGCGTAAGTTTTTGAAAAAGGAATAATATTTCATCCCCTTTAAAACAAAAAAGAAAAAGAAAAAAAAAGCAGTCACTCGTGGTCGGCAGTAAGCTCCTACTCGTTCTCTTCAATATATATATATATAAATTTGATACAACGGACACCTATTGTGGGCACCTGGATGATGTGACACTTCCTGGTGCTGCCACGCACCTCGGTGTCCACAAGATATCCACAGTAGTTGCCTACTGTATCAGCTCTTTATATATATATATATATATATATGCACATGCTAGTGTTTCTTATATATAGACATGCATGATGGTTGGAGTTGAGAAGTTGACTGTTGATAGAGAGGGTGGTTCGTTAATTGATTTAGCTACTTTTGTAAACAATTATTATGCCTATTTTTAAATTTGTAGTCGTATTTTCCTAGTAATATTCTAATTATAGTTTTATTTCAAAATTTAAAAAACCTAAATTTACATTAAATTTCAACATCTGTTAACCAAACAAGAAAATATAATCAAAATCAAGTGGGAAAACATAGGGGGCAAAATGAATTTTTTTCCCTTGTGCGTGTCACTAGCGAGGACACGATGGGGCCTTGATACATGACTCGACGGGACCTTGAAGCATGTTATGAGGTAGAATTTTTACTTAAAATATCTGATCATATCACATTATGTGTCTGTGTGAAAGTATCAAGATTCCAATTCTTTTATAGCAATTTACCTAAAGAAAGACTGATAGGCACCTCTTTGGCATCAAATTATTGCATCTTTTTTTATTGTTCACTGCCCCGAGTGGAGGAAGATTTCAATGCTCGACTTAGGAATAGTATAAGCGCTCATCGCTTTACCAAAAACTATAGTTGAAAGTAACGGTACGACTCCAATCTTTTAAACCGAAAAGCAACTCAAGCACCACGGTTCGATCGTTCTACCTAACAGGACAATTATTGCACTCCAACAAACAGATTATTTATTTAATATATGGTTTGGTCATATTCTAATATTTGTATATGTTGATGATTAGGTTGGTGGCATAAGCAACAATAATTCAATTGTGATCAGATAATTTGTTACACAAAACGATTGGATGTGATAAAGTACACAACAAAGCAAACAGGTGTGGATATATAGTTCTAGTACTTAGGTGTGTGTAAGTAGTTTCATGTGGACACCAAATGATTTTGGGCAAAGGCTTAGCTGATGTAATATCTTAAGGTTGCCATAGGATGGTCGTTTCCGCTATCATAGAAGTGACAATGTAAGGATCCATGTTGGAAGCAGGCCTGCGATCCTCGAAGTAACCTTTTCCATCCCTTTCGGTCTCCCTTCCGACCCTGATGGATGCTCCGCGGTTCGCCACACCCTGTCGAGACACAAGCACTTCAAGAAACTCAAACATGTATGGAGAGGGCTAGTGCAGTTTGTACTAAAAATATGAGTACTTTCAATCTCTATAGAGAGACCAGCAGCTAGCTAGAAGCTTTTAGACGCAACTTTTCTTGTGTTGAGGACAGGATGGTATTATATCGAAGAAACAATTTCCCCCGAACTCTCGTTTGCATCATAAATCCGAAGAAACCACAGTTTTTAGCATGTTAACAAGTTTTGAGGTTAAGAAGGTACTAAAGGACTAAATGGTTTACCCATGAGAAATTGTTTATGCTAGCTGTCTCGTGTCGTCCTGTAAGACGACGTTCGTTTCCTTCTCCATAGGCAGCAATGTGTTCCTTGTGCCTTAAACCAAGCTTTCGAATCGCATCCTTAATGACTTCATAGCCTCCATCCTCTCTCATGGACTTTGTACTGAATATTTTTCATACGATTTCGCGTAGGAGGCATGAAGGCAAAGCTAAGTATGACAAAGTTAAGGATGTTGAGATGAAAGAACATAATGGATTAGAGAACTGAACCTGTAATTCGTATGAGCCCCTGCACCATTCCAGTCACCCTGTCACATATAAAGATAATATCAAAACCACCACAGATTTGAATGATACAATGTGTAATACTAAAGTTCTAACCGAAATGGGCTTAGGATCCAGGGAGAGGACGACTCCAGCTATCTCAGTGATCCGCTGTCAAGATTTCACGAGTGCGTTACAAATGTGTAATTTAAGCTGACCAAGTGTGGTATGAATCCAATAACAGTTTTTCTCAGATGGAATAACATGTTTTGGCAGAGTGTACCTCAAGAATGTAACGAGCAACCCATATTTGGTCGCCTGCCGAGATGCCAACAGAAGGCCCGACTTGGAATTCCCACTGAGCAATAGAAGCACAAGAATGAGCACATTTGATGGGGCAAACAACATTGGAAAACCAAAATTATTGTTTCTGATATAATCCTATTGGATACTAGAAGGTTTTCTTTACCTGGCCTGGCATAACTTCTCCGTTTATTCCACTAATGTTAATGCCAGCATAGAGACATGCCTTGTAATGAGCATCGACCACATCACGGCCAAATGCTTTATCAGCACCAATCCCACAGTAGTAAGGTCCCTAAAACAAGGAGGTAAGACTATGATATGGCCGTAAATTCAGTTCAGAAACAACTAGGCCACAACTAGCATGGAAATGCTAAAACATGATAAAGAATTGGGGAAATGTCACTCCAGTACCTGTGGTCCGGGGTACCCTCCGATGGGCCACCCCAAAGGCCAGGCCACGTCTTTCTGCAGCAAAGTGTATTCTTGCTCAATGCCGTACCTGCAGTTTAGTAACTATATAGAGGCCAAATCTAGGAGAAACTGTGAGACGTAAGGTAACAGGAATCAAAACATACCAGGGTACCTCAGCAGCAACCTTTGGATCACTAAATATTTGAGCTGCTCGATGCCTCTTGTTTGTGGGAATAGGTTCTCCAGATGGAGTATAAGTATCACACATGACCTGTGGAAAATGAACAAAAAACACTTGAGTCAAGTTTCACTAACAAGGATAATGGTATAATTTCGTTGTCGGGCTAGGATATGGTGCGACGTGACTTACAAGCTTGTGGTTTCCTCTCCTGAATGGATCAGGGAAAATCGCCTGAGGACTACATAAAAACAACAAGAACATGATACATCTCCGGTAACAATATCTCTAGTTCCACTTTTCAATACATGAATATATAACAAGAAAGTGGTTGATCATAGTGGAGGACTCAAGGTGAATGAAGTATTACTAAATAAGAACTTCACTGTCTGCCCCTGGGGCTTGGCCGGTGCTTGAACCGTCGAAATTCCATTTCGGGAGCCTTGAAGCATCAGTAACAGGGCTAGGCTGAGTCTGATTAACAGCACAGGAAATGAACAACCAAACTCCATTTAAAAATTTATCTTTTTCTCAACTTACTAGATGTGAGGCAAGGAAAAAAAAACATACCCTTGCTTTGCTTCTGAGTTTCCCAAATCCGTCGATCCTGATAAATGTAAAGCATACACATGAGAAAATATAAACTTCTCGGTGAACGTAAACAGAGAGTTCGAAAATGTGGAGGAGCAGGAGCCATCACTCACTCCCCTCGAAAAGTTTCATTGATATTTTTCTTCTCCAAAATGTAAGTTCTTCATAGTAATCCAATCAAACATATTAACAGCATCCCAAAGTCGCTTGAAATGAAGTAACAGATAACCAGCACTATAGTAATCCAATCAAACATATTAATAGCATCCAAAAGTCGCTTGAAATGAAGTAACAGATAACCAGTACTTCGACAAAGTTACACAACATGGACATCAAGATCAACAGGAACCTAACAAAGTTCCCATCTTTTTTTTTTATTATTATATAAAGTTCACAAGTTTAAGGTTACTACATAGTAAAACATGCGGCATAACACCACAACTCATCCAGAAACTAAAGCTCCAACCTTTTTGGCAATCACATCATATGCAAGAACACTAAACAATCAATGATCATAATATTTCTCTTGTACAGATGAAAGAAAACAAGAAAGAAACAGAAACCACAAATCCAAAGCTGTTAAAAAAATCGAACCTTATGCATCAAAACACCAAAAAAGGGGGGAAAGCAGTAACATAGAACGGAGAACTTGAGAGAACTGACCATATATACTCGTAGATGGATTTTTCAGTGACTTCGGAGAGATTCAAGTTGATGAGATCATTAAGGAGGGACATGTTTCCTCGTACAAATGCAAAAGAATACTAAACAATAATACGCAGCACCCTTTGAACTGGCCAATCTGTGATGAAATGTAGGTTCCGTACTGTAAAAATGTGAACGAATGAGCATTTTATAGGCATGCTGAGACCTGGGAAAGTAATGAAAGCATATACAAATTTTGTTCTCTTTTTTAAATTTTAATAAACGTGTCAATTCTTTTTCGGTAAATTTTGTTTGTGGAAGAGATGTGATGTGTTACGTAAATTTGGTTTTTTCAGAAAATAAGATTTTGGACGTTATGCCACTTTTTTTTCCAAATATCTTCGTGGGTTAGTTTCTATTAATATTAAATTGTAACTATACATGTAGTTTAGTTTAAGTAGGGAGATTCAAACCGGGTCAATTTGAGTAGGAATGTGTTGTAGATCACACGATGGACTGCAACAAAGAGGGACGTCGAGAGCTCTGTCATCGGGGACGAGCATGTTCCTTTTGATACCTTCAATTATAGACACTAGTCAAATGAAATCGAAAGTGTTCCGATGAAGCCCTCCGATACCTAAGTCCGGATGCTCAGGAATAGAGAGCAAGCGTGTATTATAAGGCATAGAGCTTACAAGTTTTTGAATGAATGTAAGGTGGACATACCTGGGTATTTATAGAGGGGCTAAGCGGTAATTGCAAACATGTCAACCGACATGTGATACACTTGAGCAGGTTTTACGAATGGCGTTATATCCGAGTTTGACCAATTTTTCAGACGAGATTATCGCCATGACTTGTTGGGATGAAACTAATGCAACGAGTATTCATATTACGTCATCAGAGACGTGATCGTTGGAAATAATATAATGTGCCCGGGAGTTTGGCTACTGGCTCGGTCCTCTATCTCAAGCTCATGATGTAAGGTCGTCAGTTCTCGGGACAAGAGATGTTCTTTCAAGGGTGTTGGATCCTTGGGTCCCGAGGTGGCCATGGATGGTATCAAATAGTATCGATTTATGGGGTGGTCGAAAAATTCGTTGAGACAAAATTTATTCGTTACTTTGTTCTTCTATTAACGTATATTTCATGCCCTTCGTTAAGCCACTGATCTCTATCTCCAAATGGCAATTAAAGCAATTTCAAATTTCCCATATAGAGAAATTTAGATAGAAATAATCCCCTTTTATTTAAGAGGGGGTGGAATAATATCTCCTTCAATTTATGTCATCAATTTCCTCTCATGTATTAGTAATTGGCAAGAAGGAATGAGATTCAATGATCAAATGATGGAATTTTGCAAGTTGGTTGAGACTAAAATCCACCTACAAATGGTATGATTCTGTTATTCTAATTAATATTTTTGAATACTAAATAATGTATGTCATGTATAAATTTCATTTAAATCTTGTTCTGTGTGTATAGTAGGAAGGAATATTGTGCAATATTTCTTGATTCTAAGGCAAATTCCTCTGAATCTTTTATGAGAATTTTCTCAATTAATGCATATAAATCCAACTAGGAATCAACAAGGAATAAGTCCTCTTAAGGCCAACCACACACTGTATTCGTCTTATTCGTCCAATCACAGTCCTAAATATAGATACGCCGCAAGCCAAGGGAATTCATTTTTCTAATGTTTATAGAATTTGAGGACCTAAACAAAATAATTTCAAGAAGATATTTTGATGCCAGAATCCAATACAAATCTGGTGAAATATTTTTTTTTCTTTAAAAGTTAACCCATTAATGGGCTAACCATCTGTATAGATCAGATGCCCCTTGCCCCATACATGTGGTAATCGAGGGATATGAACGAGTAGGCAGGGGCCCGGAGGAGAAGACCTATATAACGGACCAATTCCCAAAGCATTCCCCCACAATATTTCATTGGGAAATATGCTCCAAATGAGAATCGAACCCGTGAAGCCAGGGAAATTACTCTCACTTCACCTCAAGTCTTACCAACTCGCCTGTGTCCCTGGGGACATCTTGTGAAATATTTATTACGAAGTTTAATTTCTCCAAGAAGCTTTGTCTCGTTTGTTTCGTTTTTTACTTCAAAAAAAAACAATTGTAAAAAGCAAGAAATTGTATTTTAATCGTAATTAGACCAATATTATAATTTATGGCATTCTTAAGTTACCTGGCCGAAGAGTGAGCTCTAGGACAACTACCTTTGCTAATGCATAGAATTCGACAAACACTCTATGTGACAACTCATTTCCAATGGAACCTGTGGATGACAATATGGAGGTAGAGGAATAGAAAAACAAAAGTCTTGAACACGATTAACTTGTTAATAATAACAGGTCTTTATAATCATATTTATTGTTCTAGTTTATTTTTTCCTCAATCTTTCGTCAAGAAATTTATTATTTATTTTTTTGTTAAAAGTTTAGCATATTAATAAGCTAACCACCTATATAGTTCAGAGACTCATTATCCCATATATGTTTTAAATCGAGATATATGTACGAGTATTAAGGGGTTCGGAGGGGAGGACTTATATAACGGACTAACTTTCAAAGCATACCTCACAATATTTCAGTGAGTAATATGCTCCACACGAGAATCAAACACTTAAAGCCGGAGAAGATACTCCCACATCATCTCAAGTCTTACCAACTCGCCAGTGTCTTTGGATAAATTTTTGTGAAATATTATTTTTTGACAAAAAAAAAAACAAAATTTTAACGGGAATATGTGATTCCATTGGCATCCATGCTGGTAGATGTGTCCTAACCATAAAGGCAGTGCTAAAGCACAAAACAACTTTGGTTGTCTTGGCGTTTTGCCTTGTAAATTATTGGCCAACTTGACTATGTTTGTATTCTTGTTGAAGCCAGCAGGATCAAGTATTAAGTCTTCCTCTTATCCTTCTGTAAACTTTGTCTTCATCACCATTGATAACGATGATTAATTAGTTTAAATCCAAAGAATTATGTTGGACATAAAGATAATACCCATACACACAACCACACAACTCAAATATGTAAAAAACGATACAATGATTCGGTTCGCATATGGACCGCAAACGCATGAAGAGCAACCGATGATATCCACACACTGAATGAAGATAAAAGAAAGTCCAACAAAAACCAGACAAGTGATGATGATTTATGTTAGTTTGTGCAAGTTAAGGAATCGTTATTAAGTTGTCTAAACATGTTGGAACCTTCAGTTTTACCCATCAGCAAGAGTAAAAGATTTAGCAGTAGTGCATCATAGAATACAGCTCCAAAAGAGTAATACATCACAAGTTCTCCCATAATCGATAAAATAACTTAAGAAACATATATAAAACTTGAACGCACTGGCAAGAATGTAGAGTACAATGTGTATCATCTAGCAGCTGGGATTATATATAAAGGTAAGTCTGTAAAAGATTGGTTTTAGACCACTGCTACCAGTTCCAACTATATGTGGATATCGGAATCATTATTGAATCGACGTCGTCTTCTACGTGGATCCACGGCTCAGTTTGTATCATTCCTCGACCACTTGATCATTAAACCTATGAGATACTTGAAGTTCGATGTGCTTGGATTTTAATTTATGTCTAAAACTTCCTTACAACATGATATCAGCTATGATATCCTTCAACTCCAGCTCGGTGAGCAGTCGGGAAACCACTCTCTCACACAAGCGGCTCAAGAATTCTGGCCTGGAATACTGTTTCAGCTACTTCGTCAGCAGGCTCTTGATGCCTTTGTAGCCGTGTAGATATCGTCTCATATCGGTTATACTATGTCCTTGGAAATTGTATATAGAATCTGGACAATCCTCCCCTTGAGCTGGCTTATGGGGTGAGCTAGGTTTAAGTCTATTTCTTAACAAACTGATATCCCATTAGATTGAAGCCGATCCGACAACGGCCTCCCTTCTCGATTGCACTACTGCCAACATGATTCAAAGGCTGTTCCTTAAGTCCCCTGTCCAGTCTCTGGTGTCTAGACACTTACCATCTCCAAGTCACGTTATAAAGACATCAGGATGGGACTTTTAGATTTCATAACTGAGTACTACTTCAACAAGAAAAATAGGAAACAAAATTCTTCTTCATCATATTGTTAAAGTTTCCTTGATTTCATACTGAATCTTGAAATATATCTCATTCCTTGATTTAGATTTTAGAAAAAATTTCTAGAAAAAAATACTCTTCCGGGACTCTATTTTCCATGTTGAAATCTTCAAATAGTTTGTTTTTTGATCAAGCCTAGAGAATCAGTCTATCGTTATGCTTCCATTGTCACAATCTTCTTCGATGGAATCTTCCCAATACCCTATAATCAGTCATCACATGCAAGCAAGTTTGCAAATCCTAGTTCCTCATCTCCGACCTCAGTTTCGCCATGTGGAGCCCTTTAAATGCACTTCATATTCTGATTATGCCTCGGATCCATTGTTAGCTGAAAGGTATTCATGTCACTTAATGGAGGGCCTTCATTCGGTGGGGTTTGGAAACCTCTCGTGGAGCCTGGTATGATCTAAATACGCAGTCAATGCGAAGAAGACAGGGCCTGAGAATCGAGTTTTCACCTGCTTCCGACAGGTTCTACCATATGTTCCATGTTTTTCCGACCTTAAGACACCTGGACCATCCCAGCTCATAAGAGAAACATGTCATATATATGGAAACTCGCAGCTCTTCTGTGGCTCCTTTAATTTGTTCTTGATCAAATTTACAGTTGGTCATTATGCTAGCTTGAATCATAATGCGACACTTCAAGGAAGAAACACAAAATTTATCGGGAAAAAAGATAATAAACAGAAGAAAAATAGGAAAATTAGAGTATAAATAGCGGACCGCAACAAGTATCATATCATTTATAATACTTGCAAGTAAAAAGACCAACGCATACACTGGGACTCTGTGTATCGCTTCTTAATTACATAGATTGAGATATCTGCAGGGAAATTGGCGAATACATATTTACAGGCCAAATACTAGCGAAAGTGAGGATACATTTAAAGCATCGTATACTATGTATATCAAACATAGAGCACCATATATTGGCACCAAAATTGTATAAAAATACTAGACATTGCGAAACTTCATCGCATAAGCGTTCCCTTGTCCCACCATACAATGCCTTCAAAATTGTGACTGGTTAGATGATATAATGCTCTCCTTTATATACCTGTAAGGATGTGAAGGTTATCGTTAGAAGCATGGTATGAGAACTGATGGATGCGAAAGAAACCGACCAACGTGACTCCATGCGTCACAGTGGATTCCCGTGTATCCTCCAGGGATGAAAATCAAGAGAATGTACTCATCTTTTTTCCAATCACAACCCATCTTACGATAGTAAATCATAGCTAGTAGGTGCGTACCAGGATAGAGGTCAATAACTAGCAATCTCCCAGGTTTGATGATGAAGTCGTGGGTATGTTCTTCATATCTTTAGCGTCTGTTCCTTCTGCAACAGATGAGGTTTCTTCTCCTTTTGAAATCAAGGTGCCAGGATTCATACGCTGGACCTCCTCTTTTGTAACAATTAATATTTTGCGAACCATCCCACAGAACTCTCTGTTTTCAACAGCAGAAAATCACTACTAAATAGCAAGCAATATCACGGAATACAGGTAAGAAAAGGTGTGTTCTAAACTTCAACTGAAACAAGTAAATTTCGAAGGAAATATTACTCCCAGGGATCATCTCCAACAAGCATCATGTCATCCTCGTCATCCGTATACACAACCAGCCAATCACTTGTCCGAGCTTTGAGTTCACCATCGAATTCAAACAGATTATCCAATTCACTAATCAACTCACTGTAGTTACCGAACTTCGCAAGTTCCACAGATCTACCAAGGGCAGTCCCCTGCTTGTGAACCTATATTCAGGAAAAAATTTCATTAAATATTGAAGGAGGATTCTACAAGCGAGAAAGTGGTTGAGATGCAAACCTTGGTGCAACTCCTTGTCGAACCAGAATGCCCTTTGCTTTCTCGTTCTCTAGATACAACATTGAAGGTTTTGAATTGCTTCTCCTGCTCATTAGTGGCAAAGGGATCCACCAGTTTTGTTGCCTTCACTTGATCAGAAGAAGACTGATCAGATTCTATTGCAGGGGTTTCATGAATATGCTTACCATACTGCACATGACCCAATGCTCCAATCACATTGGCACGTGGCATTGGTGCATCCAACGGTGTAGAGTCACTTAAGAGAGAAAACCCAAAAAGCTTACAGCTCCCTTCATTTAGTTTCATGGCATCATGCTGCTTTGTGAATAAAGACTTTGGAATCATCTCTCTTGATTGGGATGAAATTTGGGGGAATGGTGAAACAGGTGGCGGCATCAACCAATTTGCTTGCTGATTCTCACTTTTGGGATCATGAATTATTGAAAAATCTCTAAAAGCACCATATCTAGCATCTCCTTGTGTCTGAAAAGAAGTATCTGCACCTTGCCCATGGGTGTTTAAGCTTGAATCCATCAGATTAAGTGAAAAACCAGAAGGCACTGTAGACCAGGTGTTTCCTGTCAAGTTAAATTTATCCTCTCGCACTTGCGCTACTCGCTTTGAAGTCATTTGATCAACAGGCGGCAAACAGAAATCACGCGGTGAATTAACCTGCAAACCAAAACCTGATAGAAGATCTGTGAATGAGGACTCGGATCTTCCTAAAGGTAACCACTTCTCTGACCCACATCTTCTTGAAGCAGATGCATCGATCTTCCCATCGTCCACCAGTGGAGGATTCCAAAGTAGTAATGGCTTCTCAGAAGAATCTGATTCATTATTGCCTCTCAAGGTCGATAATTCTTGACCTTGCAAGACCCTTGGAAACCCACCAGCAGGTGAAGGGTCTACTGTCATCTTGGATGGGCCTACATTACACACAAGATTATAGTGAAACAAATCTCAATCACCAATCGCCCAGTAGGATGTGGCAGAAATAAGCAATCGCACTAGAACATCATCTAGCAGCGTAATATAATGAACATACCTTCCCTAGTAAGAACTGAAGAGTCAGGCGATGAGGGCAAGACATTCGAACGAGGCCTTTTATGCCTGGACACTGGAAGTGGATTCAGTGCAGGAGGAGAAAGAGCAGGTTCTATTTTCCACGGTGAAACTCTATCTGGTCGAGAAATTGTTGAAATTTCATCCCACCGCACCTTTAAGAAAAATTCAGAGGTGAAATGTCAGGATGAGATAATGAAGGGATTTTTGGAAGAAAAAAAAAAACAGGGAATTGAGTCACAAACTAATGACACCTGTTACCTTTAGGCATCTCCATTTTGATTCTGCCCACCTTTTGGGATCGGCATCTTCAATACCAACAATAGTGCCAGTAAACCTACAAAATTAATATTGGTAAATACAAACACTATGCCCACTGCACTCATATAAATTTCACATATCATCATGCAAAATTCTACGAAAACTTCCTACCTCTGCTCTGGAGCTTCTTCACCTTCGAATCTCATTTTGAATCTCATCCCTATAGAGTAATTGTATTTAACAGACTCCATGTACTGATCAAAAGGAATTATAAACTCAGCTGGGCTGGTCCTGTAATTCACAGCGGAAACAGAAAGAAATAGAATTATTGACATCACAAATGTCATTTTGACTGCAGCAGATTCATATGCTTTCCCATAAACCGCTGATGATGCCTAATTTCAGACGGAATTTTGGGAAAACAGCACAAAGATGAGTAGTCAAGTCACATACCTGGGTTTGTAATATACAATGAACAAGCTTTTGGTCTGAACGGCATGCCAAGCTGTCGCCAAAACACCAAGATGCATACTGTGACTTGATATGACAGATGATGGAGCAATTCCTTGTTGCCTCATGGCTCGCCTTACTCCAACTCGCAACTCACCATTCTCCCCTCTGAATAGCACTGACTTAAAAAATGCTGAAGAACGATAAAGAAAGTTGCATGGGAAGCTGTAGGAATCAAACCTCAGAAATATAAAGGCGTCACCAGCAACAAGCCTCTTCGAACTAACAAAGACGCTCCAACCGCTCTGAAGGAGGTGTCTTCGAGGTTGACCTGTTGCACAGATTGGCCAAAATCATGATCTACCACTCTCACAAGAGACATGCATGCAATGCTTCAAAAATCAACACATTTGGAAAAACTTCAATAATACAACATGGGGATGGATATGAGAAATTCATCTATCTATTATGTTTTCTTCTACGCTTATTTTAACTGTTTCTCCGACAAAAAGATAGTTATCTATTTCTAGTGCATTAGTTTATCTTGGTACACTAAGTTGAATACTACCACAAGCAATCGTTGCCACCTAATTCTCCGGCCATTTCTGAATGAATATTATCTACAAAGATTAACTTCAGGAAGTGAAATCTAGTCCAAGAAGTAAACTACACCCATCGGATTACCTACAAGATATTGACAGATTCAAATCTAACATGATCGGATAGATCAAAGGCTGCGATTGAGACATCATTCCAAAACTTAAGCAACGTATTGAAATCATGGAGATAGGTTTCAATTCAATTTTTACCTCGAAAAATATGCCTGAATCGCCACTCGTTCCCATGCAAATCTTTGGCCACTAATTCTTGAGTCGGGGGTTGTCTTGACATGTCCTATCATTAAAAGAAACCAAACTATAACTAACACCGTTAAATATCCACAAACACTCAATGACTTTCAGCTCGATCAGTTCAAACCAGTGGAGGAAGACATTCATCAGCATGCCGCCTCAACACCGAAAACCCGCCATGCGTGCTCGTATCTGATGCAGTAAGGGTCTTACAAAAAGAATGAACATGAAAGCACGGTGGTGGCGGGGGCACAGGTTCCTTCTTTACTGCATTCTCATCTTGCTGCAACACCAAGATTCTTTAGAATTAACCCAAAAATCTCTAAATCAAAATCCAAATCACCTTTGCAAGAGCAAACAAATTATCTTACCTCAGGTTCGGGCATCAAAGTAACTTGAGCATACACCTCATCAGTATCAGGTTCAGCCTAATCACACAGAAAACAGGTAACACAAAATAAATTCATTGAAACGAGTAAACTACACAGAAATTTCCAAATACCTTCAAATCTACATTAACCACTCTGCAAAGGATCTTGGGAGGAAGATTGTACACCGGCATCTGCTGGTCTGCGGTCTGATTAGTCGACGCCTCCACCTATTCAAAATAAAATACAACATAAAATTCAAGCACAGAACGAAGCTAAACATGGCAGAAGGCAAGGAAGAATATCTTCCAAAACCCATTTAAATCAACCTCCAAAATGTCTTTGATGCTCCTCAAACATACATTTCATGAACCAAAACACAGCACACAACCACTTGCTCGTGTATTGTAAAAGAACCCGAAATCAGAAATGAGGTAAAGAAACCGGCAATTAACTTAGATCAATCAAAGATGAGAAAGAAAACTGACACAGTATTACAAAATTAGATAAATGAAAGCGAATTACAAAACAGAGTGGAAAAGAAATAAGAGAAAAACCTGTTCTATGTGACCCTGAGGAAAATAGAAAACAAGCTCGTTTTTACGAGGAACAGTTACTAAAGGACCCGCGCAGGCCTTCCATAGCTCCGTGTACAACGCCATCTCAGCATCCACTGAAGAAACCCCAAAAGAACAGAGAAATTGGAGGCGAGGGAAACCATCAAAACATCAAATTGCAACACACAAATATCACCACAATTACCTTTTCCGGTGCCGAGGCTCCCCATTTCCGACCTGGAATCACAATCATTCACCTCGTTACAGCCCTTGATCAACACCTCCGAAGAATCCATTTCGTAAAACCCCAATCTCAACTCAGATCTCCCATCCCCCGATTCCCAGAAAGAATTACGCAAAACCCAGTAAAATACACACTGCTCAGCCTTCAACCGAAGTTACTAAACAGGTACTCAAGCAAAAAACGCGTGTTCGCCCCGTATACTGAGATGGGATTGATTCCACAAGAACTGAGAGGAAATCTCGAGAGAAAAGTAGATGGGTATTTCCTGCGTGCGTGTGCAAGTACCGGAAGTATATCTTCAAGCATGGGAAGCTAAATGGTATGGGAGAATTGATAGCTAATTGGTGATGAGAGAGAAACAAGGCTTGTCTTGTCGATAAGAAGAGGAGTCCAAAACTGGTTACTGGTGTGGACTCGGTAATGATCCATTTAACCTTGGTTAAAAACATACCACATTACATTTCATTTCTTCCATTTTCAGACAGGACTTTGTACCAAATACTAAATTTTATTACCTTGATGACAATCTATTTTAACTTTTAATACATCTTCTTCCATTCTTTCTCCTGAAAATTTCATACTTGCTAGTTTGAGAATAGGAACAATGCCCAATCTCAGATACTCTTTTAAGACCATTCTCTAAAGATTACACGTCAAAAAGCCAGCTAGTTCTTGGGCACTTGATATTCCAATTTATGATGGAATATATATAAAACAATGCGGATTATATATTTGATTTTTCTAGAAGATAGTCAAAAAGGGGACACAATATAATTATAAGAGAGAAAAAATATTCCTAAGATCCAGTCTACCTGATTACACCAAATAATTCCTCAGGTTTAGGGGGCAGTATTTCATAATGTCAGCTTTTAACAACGTTAGGCGGTGCGGAAGTCCGATTGGGCAGAAGCTTAACGGCGTTTGTCTCCGACGTCAACTTAGTTCTCATAGGGAAATGGGCCTGTCGTGCTATTTACGGGCACAATACGAGTGAGGGGGTTGGTTTTAGTCCCCCCAACCCGAACCAGGGTCATCGCCTTTTCTAACCATGGTTACTTTTACTTGCTCTTTTTTTTTTTCCTTGCAATGCTGCGGTGTCCCCGGCTTCCCTGCGCCTTGGTTGTACAATTACAACCTTTTTTTTTCTTTTAATTTTTATTTAGATTAGGTACAATTACAACTTGCTTTTGGTTTTTGTTTGATTTTAATTATAGAGTACCAAAATTGGTAAATATAGTGGTCCATAGATCATTGTGCGTGTCAAAAAATGGAAATTTTTTTACAATTATTATTATTATTTATATTTTCTGCTTACTAAAGTTTCTCTTTT
>KV020143.1:0-28521 GCA_001598015.1 Dorcoceras hygrometricum | reverse complement strand
ATTGAATAAACTGACAGAGGCTTTTTCCGAGGTGATTCTGGAGCAGGTACCTCGGGAAATCAACGAAAAGGCAGACAAACTCGCGAAGATGGCCAGCTCTCTTGCTCCATCCTCGGGAAAAGAGATACAGGGGAAAGATCTAGTGTCACAAATATATCAGTTCGGACAGAATCAGGGGAGAGTGCCTGCTTCATATTGGCGGCACGCTATCTTGGAGTATATCTTGCGAAGAGTGGTGCCCGACGACCCACGGCGTGCTCGAGAACTCAAACACCGAGCATTACGTTTTGTTATCCTGGATGATAAGTTGTATAAGCGGTCCTTCTCACGACCGCTGCTGAAGTGTTTGGGTCCCGACAAAGCCAAATATGTATTGAGGGAGATTCATGAGGGGTGTTGCGGTAATCACCTCGACGCTATAGCTCTAGCTCGGAAAGCTACAATTGCAGGATTCTTTTGGCCCACTATGCAACAGGACGCTACTACACTCGTACGATCTTGTCACGGCTGCCAGAAGCATGCTAATCTCCAAAAGCAGCATGTCGAGCCCTTGAAAACTATTATCTCTTCGTGCCCATTTGATCAATGGGGCATGGATATTGTAGGACCTTTCCCACCAGCTGGAGGACAGAGGAAGTTCCTATTGGTTGCAGTAGATTACTTCTCTAAATGGGTGGAGGCTGAACCCTTAGCAAAAATATCTGAGGCCGAGGTGCTGAAATTCCTATGGAAAAACATCGTTTGCCATTTTGGAATACCTCGGCGACTTATCTCTGATAATGGAGACAGTTCTGTGGAGCTAAAGTTCGGGCATGGTGCCAAGAATTGAAGATTAAGCAAGTTTTCACCTCGGTGGCCTATACTCAGAGCAATGGAGAGGTAGAGGTCACCAACCGGACCATCGTGCAAGCTCTTAAGTCACGACTGGAGTCTGCTCGGGAAAAATGGGCGGATGAACTACCAAGTGTACTCTGGGCTTATCGGACAATCACCCGAGCTGCTATGGGTGAGACACCTTTCTCCATGATATATGGCACAGAGGCATTGCTCCCGCCAAGGTTGGGAAAGATAGTCTTCGGATCATGGAGTATACCGAGGATAACGACGAGATAAGGGGCCTCGAGCTGGACCTTCTAGAGGAGAGGAGAGCTCGAGCAGCAGTTCGCTTAGCAGCTTATCAGAGGAGAATGGAACAGACATACAAAAAGAGAGTTCGGCCTCGAAAATATGAACTGGGAGACCTCGTCTGGAGGAAAATACAGTATCAGGGTGACAGAGGAAAGTTTGATCCGAAATATGAAGGGCCGTATAAGGTGGTTGGGAAAGCTGGAGTCGCCGCTTATTATCTGGAGGATGCGCAGGGGAAGCGAGGACGTCGGCCATGGAATGTTATCTATCTTCGGAAGTATTATGCTTAGGCTCTGTCTCTTTATTATTGTAATCATCTTTCACTCGGCTATTGCTTGTATCCACTATTCTATGAAATAAAAGCTGTTTTCTCTCAATTCATGGTTTCAATTATCAATCTCCTCGGGTGACAACAGACATACAACAAGAGAGTTCGGCCTCGAAAATATGAACTGGGAGACCTCGTCTGGAGGAAAATACAGTATCAGGGTGACAGAGGAAAGTTGGATCCGAAATATGAAGGGCCGTATAAGGTGGTTGGGAAAGCTGGAGTCGCCGCTTATTATCTGGAGGATGCGCAGGGGAAGCGAGGACGTCGGCCATGGAATGTTATCTATCTTCGGAAGTATTATGCTTAGGCTCTGTCTCTTTATTATTGTAATCATCTTTCACTCGGCTATTGCTTGTATCCACTATTCTATGGAATAAAAGCTGTTTTCTCTCAATTCATGGTTTCAATTATCAAGCTCCTCGGGTGACGACCCGAGCTGAGCAACAAAGCCCAGTTCTGCACTGGCAAACTTCGCGTAGCTCTTCTACGCAAACACATAAGTCCGACCTGCTCGGCAACTAAGCCTATTTCCGCACTGGAAAACTTCACGTAGCTCTTCTACGCAAACACATAAGCCCGACCTGCTCGGAAACTAAGCCCAGTTCCGCACTGGCACTTCCTCGGGTGGTAACCCCACCTGAGCAACTAAGCCCAGTTCCGCACTGACACCTCCTCGGGTGGCAACCCCACCTGAGTAACTAAGCCCAGTTCCGTACTGGCAAATTTAGCGTAGCTCTTCTACGCCAACACACATAAGCCCGACCAGCTCGGCACTTACGCTCATTTACGGGTCGCCACCTCCGCGGGAGAAAACTTCTCCCGAGCAAGGAAAATCCGCTCGAGCTCGGGGAACCAATCTGCGAATAAAATAAAGGGGGAAACATCGCCCTCGCTCGGGCTTTTTCCTCAATAATCACTGCAAAAAGAAAACCAACACTTAGCAATTTTTATTCGCTAACAAAAGATCGGGTCATGTCGATGGCATGCGCACTCGGGAAAGCTCAATTTGTCTTGTTGGATTACTTTGTTCAAGTATAGGCCTGAATTACGTTATTCGATTATCAGCTCGGGTAATGTTGATCGTTTGTAAGCTCGGTGTGCTTTATTCGACTACGCATAATTATCCAACACTTGGTTGATTTTAATCTTGTGGCATTAGCTCGGGTTACTCCGCTTTGTATGTTATAGTGTCGTCGGGACACCCCGTTTCGCGATCAAAAATAAAGAGTAAGAGCTCAGAAGACTAAATTTCATTAAGTTTCAAAAAGTACAACTCGAGGAAAGTTAAGATTGAGGGGAGTTCGGGGGGTTGTCTTTGGCATCGCTTACTCCCTCTCCTTCTTCTTCTTCCTCAACCTCCTCCTTGTCGCGCACGTCAGCCAGGGCCTGCTGCAGGTCGAGAAAGGAAGCAGGGTGATCCTCCTCGGGGTAGCAATTGGCACGGAATCGGGCCAAGCAGCCCCAGAAGCCATCCTTGAAGTAGCCCCAAGCTTTCTTCGCCAACAGGGAATCAAACTCAGAGGACTTCAAGAACTCCTCTCGGGCCTCTCTTTTCAGGCGCTCGGCCTCTTGCCCCGCTCAAGCATTGGCCTTCTCGAGCTCGGCCACCAAGGCATCCCTCTCGGCTGCCCGAGCTTCCTTCTCGGCGGCCAGCTCGGCCTCCAGCGACTCCCGCTGGATCTTCGCCGCCTCTAGCTCCCGAGATCGATGGGCCTCCAACTCCTCGAGCCTCGCCACCGCCTCGGCGTGCTGATTCATGGCCTTGTCAAAGTTCTTGCGGGTGGCATCCACTTTTTGGTGAGCCCGAGTGAGGCGTTTCACCATCTCGCCCCACCATGCTATTGCCTACACAAGGACGAGGAGTTAATACCAGCAGTATTAGCATAAATGTGGGAAGTTAAAGGCCCAGAAAATAGAGAACATACCGGGGCAATGTGGGTCGAGAAATGACCTATGACCTCAGCGTCGTCGGCCTGCGCCAGCACTTGGAGATCCGGCTCGGGAGCCATGTTGCAAATTACCTAGTAGCCATGACCGCGGTCGGGGAGGCTACCAGGGAATCTTTGGAAGGATCAAAAGGGGGGGTCGCCCCGACCTCCTCCTCGAGGACGAAGCCTCGGCAGTAGTAATGACCGGGGTAGGGTCGGGAATCTCCTCGGGCGTAGCCGTCGGAGGTGTCGGTGCCCGACTCCTCTCTTGGGTCTCCTCGGGCAGGGTCCCCGAGGTGGAGACGCTTTTCTTCCGCCTCTCGCGGGGAACCTCCGTGTCAGCTGAGGAGGGGGCCTTCCTCTTTTTCGTCGCCTTCTTGGGGGACCCGACCTCCCTCGAGGCGCGCGCCTCCTCCTTCATGGCCCTCAACAGCTCAGCCCTACCTATTCGATCGCCTGCATACAAAGAAACAAGGCAAATATTAGTTCGGGAGAAACACGAGTTCGGGAAAAGATGGAAACACGACTAAGGCAAGATACAACTATACCGAGGTCCCCAACAAGCTCGACCCCCTTCCTGCTAAACCTGAAGAAGCACAGCAGATCTTTCTTTATAAGCTCGGGAGCATTATAGCTCTTACCGCGCATAGCCTCGAGGAAGGGGGTCAGGCTCGGGGCTCGATCAGGTGTTCGGGGGGTCAGGGTGAACACGTTATCCCTCCAATGCATCTCACACCTCCACGGGTCCCTCATCCTATCGCACTTAATATAGAAGAACCTGCTCATCCACCCTTTGTGGGAGCTCGGGTTCCCCTTGATGAAGGTGTGGTCCCCCTTATGGGAAATGTAGAACTTCCCAGGTCCTAACCTTTTAATTTGGATTAGCTGCATAAGGACATAAGGGATAAGGGGGAGGTTGTGATAGCAAAGAAGAACGGCCAAGGCCAAGAGGAAACTATAATAATTGGGAGCCAATTGGCTCGGGCTGATCTTGATATGGTATCATAAGGCGGCGATGAACCTCGGGATGGGGAACCGAAGGCCCATTTCTATTTAGTTCATATAGAAAGTGGGAAACCCGGAGGAGGGCGATGAGCCCTCTCGTCGGGATGAGGGAGGACCACCTCAAACTTGCCCATGGTTCCCCCCTTCTCTTTGATGATAGCTATATCACCTGCTAAACTTGAAGAAGCACAACAAATCTTCCTTTATGAGCTTGGGAGCATTATAGCTCTTACCGCGCATAGCCTCGAGGAAGGGGGTCAGGCTCGGGGCTCGGTCAGGTGTTCGGGGGGTCAGGGTGAACACGTTATCCCTCCAATGCATCTCACACCTCCACGGGTCCCTCATCCTATCGCACTTAATGTAGAAGAACCTGCTCATCCACCCTTTGTGGGAGCTCGGGTTCCCCTTGATGAAGGTGTGGTCCCCCTTATGGGAAATGTAGAACTTCCCAGGTCCTAACCTTTTAATTTGGATTATCTGCATAAGGACATAAGGGATAAGGGGGAGGTCGTGATAGCAAAGAAGAACGGCCAAGGCCAAGAGGAAACTATAAGAATTGGGAGCCAATTGGCTCGGGCTGATCTTGATATGGTGGCATAAGGCGGCGATGAACCTCGGGATGGGGAACCAAAGGCTCATTTCTATTTGGTTCATATAGAAACTGTGGAAACCCGGAGGAGGTCGATGAGCCCTCTCGTCGGGATGAGGGAGATTTAGGTTAGAGGATTTCTCCTCATACCATGGTGTGTTTGGAAGCTCCTCGGGCTCGGGGAGCCAGGGCTCCTGAACCTCGGGGCGGGGGGATACACTATCTATCGACGCCGCTGCACTAATCACCATGCTATCGCTAAGGGTAGACATCGTATGGACAAATGGAACTTACGGAGAATTTGAGATAGAGATCGGGAGGAGAGATCTAGTGCTCGGGAGCGAGAGATAATCTTGACAGAGTAACGATGCGTTGCAAAGTGAAAAGTGAAGAATGAAGGTGAAAGATTGCATATTTATAAGAATCGGGGGGATGATCTTGACCGTCCGATCTCACCTCTCTCAACAGTTCAGATTACATCGGGAAGCTCAACCGTCGCGTCGGACGTCAGGCTACTCTACTCGAGCGCCAGTCTACTGTAATCTCTACCGTTCGCTCAGATATTATCAACGGCCAGGAGGAGTTGTCACTCGGATCATGGTTTTATCCCAAAAATACAAACCGACCCCAATCTCATCGTACACGTGTCTCCTTATCAACGGTTGGGAAGCAGCGTCACGAGGATCGTGGTTTTCTTCAGTATAGTGGATTTCACCTCGGGTCCCGACGACAGGTATACTTACTCCTATACTTAAATTTTTCGTCTAGGACTAGCGGCGGGGGATACTCCTGATGCCCCCCATAATCACCTCGGGACACGAGGATCGAGCACTTCACCATCAACACTACCCACGTCATCTAAGGCGAGAGCAACCGAGGAGCACGCGCACAGCTCGGGAGTCCTGGCCGAGGCCTTAAAACCTTCTCGGGAATCATACCTAGGGATGTGCCCGAGGATCTACGTCATGGAGAGGAGCTAGGGATTCGAGGAAGCAATTTGAGCTCGGGGTACTTCGCGCCAATCGTCTGATTTAAGCATCGGAAGGGCTTCGCCGGACATACTTCCGGCGTCCTCTGACGAGTGTTTTGTGGTTGCAGACATTCAGGCATACTCCCCAGTTCCCGACGCCCGACGTGCCCGAGGTCCTCGACGTGGTGTTAGCTCTCGACTGAACTATTTGGCTCAATCAGAATTGATAGTCTCGATTAAAGGCTTCTCGTTAGAGTAGCAAGACACTAAGGAGAGCTCCGTATGCACAAATTTTTTAAAAGCATTTTTATAAAAGTGTTTTTTAAAAGAATCTTGTAAAATGTTTTGAAAGTTTTTTTAAAGGAAAGTATGTGTTTGGACAACTATTTTATAAAAGTATTTTTAAATTAAAAAAATATTTCGTTAATTATTTTAAAAAATACTTTATAATTAAGAAATATTAAAATATCATTCAAATAATTAATCATATAAAAAAATTTAATTGATCATTCGTATATGTCTACCTATATGTTGTATTCTAAAAATATTATAAAATATTTTTAACTTGTTCTTTAAAAAATGTACTTCGAAATTAGTTTTTTAAAAATATTTTTTTTAAAAAAAATTATAAAAATCTTAACCAAACACATATTTTAAGTTTTTTAACTCTAAAAATACTAAAAACGTTTTTAAAATTTTTTTCAAACGGGGCCTAATATATTGTAAGGATCCAATGTAATTTAGCTATTATGTGGTAGGAATTGATATTAATTATTTTCAAGTGATAACTTAAAATAATCGGTTTATAGCATTAATAAAATGCATATATGTGTTTTATAACATAGATTCAATCAAGGCCATGTTGTTGTCCGAAATTTACAAGTGATAGTTTGAATCCTCTCTACGGGAGCTATCCATCTAGCTCACTTTTGTTGCAAAAATTTTCAGTTCTCATTGCCCCTTTTCCGGTAGCCGAATGGTTCTTCTTCCCTACCGTCGTCCTTCGCCGAAAATCTTCAAATTTAATAAGCTTCATCTAGGTCATTATTCGTGAGTTCATATTTACTCAACATGTTCAAACCCTAGCTAGGTTGAGCATGTGTTATATGCGCATGTTATCTTCATTTGTCAGGCTTAGATCATCGTTATAGCTTGTTTGCGTATTGTATTGGGTGCAAAAGTATAAGCAGCAGGGAAATTCCAGCAACAATCCTATACGAAGCATGCCTAGTTCTGATTTTTTGCGATTGTACATTGATAGTTTGGGATTATGATCTAATCAAACTTGTAGTATAGTAAGTTATCTTTTCTCTTTTCCTTGGAAAAAATCACTGCTTTCGTCGAGAATTGATGAGATAAGAGATTTTTACATAAATTGTTCAAATATTGCCGAAAGTGGTTGATACATTCTGTAAATTTTTTATTTCTGTGAATTATAGGATATGAATCTTGAGTTGGGGTTCCAAAAAAGTTTTAGCTCGGTTTAAAAGCTCTGATACAGCTTTGTTCATATCGCGACACAAAGTTTAAAAGCTCTGATACAACTTGTTAGAAATTTTTGAACCGATATTAGATCATAAATTCCATGGTACCAATTGTTAGGATCGAAAATATGTAATAGATCGATTCTCGCGGGTTGACAACATGAAACATAGAATGCACGTTTAAATCAACAACGTTTTAAAAGCAGCGAGATATCACGCACTGCCAGACAGCGAACTGAATAAGATTAGAGCTGCAATTACTCTGGGTTCTTGAAATGTTTTGAACCAAGAGTATATTGGGTTTGATCTGAAATATCAAGTGAAAAATACCCGACATACTCCCTATAAATTGAAACTTAAAATCAGTTTAAAACATGAATACAGGAAAATAGTAAAGAAGTACCCTGATAACATTTGAGACGATATTTGTTTCTAGAAGTTCCAATGCAGTATCCTCTATGTTTCTCATTCTTCCAAACTGAAAGGCTCTACTAAAAGACTTTGGTTTATACAACACATTATACAAATCCACCTCAAATAAGACGTACCATACTACCCAAACTGAGACTTCTAGACTATAACTGAAGATGTTTAATGTATCTCTGCGAAGACTACAGAACACTAAATTTTACATCTTCGTGCCGAGACAGAATTGATTTGATTTGCATCTACATAAAATAAGCTAATCTATTTCGCTCAGCTCTCGAATATGTGTGAGTGAATGTGTGTGTGAGAAATTTTGTAATACAATGTATAATTTCAAATGTATTCTCACACACTGTCGTCTTCTTCGTGATCTTCAAGACATTATGACGATGTCTACTGCTGCACAACTGATTTTCTATTCTCATCCGAACCGACACTCTGTGAATCATCATTATTTTTTAGAGTCTCGTACTTCGAGTTCTTGAGAGTCTTTGTTTTCTTCGTCGTCAGTTCAAGTGTATATATAGCCTCAGATCAGATATGAACATTGGACATAATTTTCTAGCCTTTGAAACAACTTCTGTAAAGTTCTGACATTGTGTTCTTGTCGTCCTTTCTTCGTCCAGGAGTAGGTGAGGCCATTTATTATCTTTGTCTGTCCTGAACTAAAATTTTGTCGTACTGGACAAATCAGTTTGAACTTTTTGTATTCAGTTTGAGTAATGCTTGTTCAAACTACTTTGTTGTTCCGAACTGGTAGTCAGTGCTGATCTGATCTGAACTCTACTCTGTTTAATAAGCTCTTTCTTCTTACATGAATCGATCTGATGCGACTGATCACTGAACTACACTGCTCTTCTTCATCTAAATTACTCTCATCTTATCTGTTCTATGCTGCTCTGTTCTGATCTGAACTGTTCTCTGAGTTGATCTTATCTGTTCTGCTAGAAGCTGATCTATCTGCTCTTTATCTTAACTGATCTGATTCTTATCTGAGCTGATCTTGGTCTCATCTTATCTATTCTGCTCTTGTTCTGAACTGATCTGTACTATTATGCTAAAATCTGAACTGATCTGAACTCGTCATTTGATCTAATCTAAACATGTTCTGCTCTGAGCTGATTCTGTATTGTTCTTCTCTGAACGATCTCTACAACTGATATGATATCTACAATCTGAAATATGCCGTGATATTATTTTAAGCCATGAGAATGCGATATCACAATGCTTCCTAAATACATGGGCTTTGTTCAAATATAATCCAGGAACTACTATGAAGTGGAAGCCCCTTCGATCGAACAAGCAACCCATAAAATTTTGAATTTTATATTTTGGTCTTCAACACGTGAATCAATGGGTTTTGGCATTGTTGTCAAATAATTAGTGTAAATGGTACATATTTATATATAAAGTTGGACACAAACTACTTACTGTTATAGCAATATCGTCAACGAACCACAATGTCTCATCTCCCTTACACTGGAGCGACACTCACAATGTTATCTTTTCATTTATCTCTTATCATATAACAAATCATGAGATAACATATAAGTAGTATATACATAAGGCGTGCACAGTATCAAAATTGGCAGAATTATATATTCATATAACAATACATTCTAAGAATATACCTGATACGATGTAGAATGGAACAAGGTGGAAATGGACTTTGTTCGAGAACTAATAGAATATTAACTCCTATACAAGGAAAAAATGATAAAGTATTCTTCTTATTAAATAATTATATTTTGTTCTATACATTTCTGTTATAAATCTATAATTCTTTATAAATAACATTATTATTAATAATAATGTTATTAAACTATTATATTCGATTTTTTTCTATTATTAATATTAATTTATTACTACATCGCCTAATTTGATTTGCATATAGGAAGAAATAACATACATTTGAACAAACAATGAATCTTGTCAAATAAAAGAGAGAACATACATCGAAGAGCGCAGCCAAACAGGGGTTTCTGTGATAAGGGGAAGCATAAATAAGGTATATAATAATGTGAGGTCAATATTTCACCAATCATACCCAAAGCTTGTGCATTTATTTCCAAGCATCAAGAAACAGCTTAAGTTTGCATCAATGGCAGCCACCACCATGGCCACAATCCTCAACACCCGATGCCTCTACCCAAGAAACATCGAATTCAAGCCCACAAAGCCAGTACTCCCCCTTCTCTCCATGGCAACACCACCTAAAGGCCTCGCCGCCGGCCCATCTCCGCCACAAACCACCGCATCACTCACCGCTGGTCTAATTTTCTCCTCCCTTGCCGGCGCAGACCCTGCCTTCTCCGCCCAGCAGCTGGCGGAGTTAGCCGACAGCGACAACCGGGGATTGGCGCTTTTGATCCCATTAGTTCCTGCACTGCTCTGGGTGCTATACAACATACTGCAGCCAGCCCTCAATCAGATCAACAAAATGAGGAACAGTAAAGGAGTGATCATCGGGCTCGGGCTTGGCGGGCTTGCTACCTCGGGCTTTTTCAGCCCTCTGGAGGCTTCTGCCGGAGAAATCGCCGCCGTGGCTGAGGCTGCGAGTGACAATAGAGGGCAGCTATTGCTGCTTGTTTTGACTCCGGCTATTCTTTGGGTGCTTTACAATATTTTGCAACCAGCTTTAAATCAGATCAACAGGATGAGGAAATGAAATGCAATAAACATTATTAATGATTATGCTTGAATTTGCATGTAAGTGCTAGCATTCTGTTCATTAAATTTTTGGCTGATAACGGAAGGTTGAACAATGATTTGCATCTCTGTTTCTAGCATTTAGAATGTTGAAATCTATTATTTTAGCATATTCTTACTTAGAATTTTTTTTAAGAAATAGTTCAAATGGTATTAAAAAATGGTAGAAAGATCATCTTTCGTTCCTCCAATCTTGAATGCTTTAATAATTTACTGGGCTTCTCTTGTATAATAAACAAACAATTGGAAAACTTGAAATTTTAAGAGAAAAATGATTGGATCTTCAGAGATTGAGATATATTTTCTTCCTGAAAAATGTACCCAATCAACTGAATCAGTCACAAAATGATAATATTTCAACCCAAATTTCAGTGGTTGATAAGAAATACAGCTTCAACTGCCTAGCCGTCAAACTTTGAGCCGCAAATGAGCATTCAAAATCCCATACTCGGCAGCAAGGTGGAGCACAACTGACTTGAACCCAAGTAGATGGGAAGGAGTGATTCTGGAAATCCGACCGCCTTGGATTTAAGAGAATGAATGATGCCTGATGCTTCATCCGTTGATTTGCTGACTATCAGGAACAAATTCGAGCTGGCTATCGATGTGCTCAAGTTCATTTTGCGAGGCTGTTAGCTTGGCTTTCTTGAAACGCTTTGAGCTTCTGAGAATCCTATCCAATGTCATCTCATTTGAGGCAGAGAGGCTGTTACGGTAGACACAGCTAATTGTTAGTAATGAGTGCTATATGAAGAACAATATCAGATGAATGCAAGATAAATTGAATACGAAACATCCATTGGTTTTTGACATCCATTGTGAGAGACATGCGTATAGGACAATATATTTACCATATTAACTAAAACAGCCTCACAGAAACGAGCAAGATGCTGAGGGTGAAGCAGTATTTTTTAGGTTAGAACATGGCAGTTAAGACAATGTATTTCATCCATATGGTAAGTTAGCAACTGAGTTATAACAGGCAAAATACACGAGGTTCATAAAGTAGTACAGAGTTATCAATTGGGTCAGTAAGGGTCTGATGTTTGAAATAGATAACGAACTTACTCCAACTTTGCATTGTTTCCCTCATGAGTAACTTCTCCATGAGCATCATTGGATCCTGCGACAAATTAAAGTCAATAAAAAGATAGCTCACTGAAGTCAACAAAAACTGGATATGCTAGTGCTCATTAACAGCAATTCTGTAACCGATCTTGCCTCTCTACTGATGACACGATTGCATGCACCTCATCCTACAGTTTGAACGAACAATACTTTCACTCACTAGTTAAAAGCAGTTTTTACCACCTTAACATGCTATGAAATTCAATGAACCAGGAATCAAATTTCCACTACAATTTTTCTCCAATAAGTAGTAAAAAGGAAAAAAAGAAGGCATCATCTACATTCCTCACAACTACTAGAGAACCAATTCTACTTAATAACTTCTTCGAAACAAAAATTTACTATATTAACAGGATACTTTACCCAAAATTCACAGGTAAACAATATTACAAGAGAATTGCCCAGGATAAGTAAGGCTTTTAACAAATAAGATTTCACATACCATTTTTAGTTGAGGCCTGGCTCAAGTCACTTTCACCTGCTGGGCAGCCTGACTGAGATGAACTATCAGGATTGGCTGCAGGTGCTAGCATCAGAATTACGCAGTCCGGTTTTCATCACTAGTAACTCCCACGACTGCAATCCTGAAAAAGTGATCCTCCTTTTGCAAACAAGCTATTCTTACTTGCAGTCTTCATCACAACCTTATCAGAGACATCAAGACCCGGCTGTCGTCTTTTATTTCCTCCATTACCAGAAACTATTCCAGACCTCTCGAAGAATGATTTATCCAAAGGCGGATTCTTGTCTTTTGTGAATAGAGAAGCAACATTATCATCACTATGTTTTTTGCGAGTGGTAATCTCACGCATCTCAGTGGGACTAGAATCTATCACCCCATTGTCAGAAACTTTTGAGGAAATTATAAACTCCCCATCTTTCCTGCCAGTAGAGCACCTGACGTGAGATTTATCTTTACCATCCTTCTTTTCAGACAACTTGGCTGATTTAAGTAATTCAGCTGAGGTGCTTGCAGAAGGTAAACCATGCTTCTTAACCTTTTTCACAGTTTTCGTCTCTTCACTTGACTTGATTGCTTCTTGAACAAAAGCAACTTCATCCAGTTTTTGTGCAGGTAAAAAATAGTGCTTGAAGTTAACCCCTTCATCTTTATCTTCCACGTGGCTTACCAGATTATCAGTACTGGGAGCTGTGAACTGAATCTCCCCCGGTTTTTCTTCACCTTTATGAGACAAAACTTGGGAGTCCACATGTTGATACTCCTGTTCAAAGTCTAAAATATTGTTAGCTTTTTCCATGATTGAGTACTCTTCAACTCCAACTTCTTGATTCTTTATGGGTAGGTTTCCTAAGCAATCTGACTGAACACGTTGTACTTTTGTTTTCTTTTTATTTTTTTCATCCTTGGCACGTACAATCTCAGTACTGTTCTGTGCCCGACGGGACTCCGAATTGTTCACCTGATTTTCTTTTTCTATGATAGAAGGAACTGTAAGGCAATCACCAGCAGAATTAGCGTAATTTTTCTCCATTCTTTGCTCACAGATGCCAACATCTTCCATAGTTTGGGAAAATTGCATGGAGTCTGGCTCATTTATAGTAGTTTGGGTAAATTTCATGGAGTCTGACTCATTTATAGTCACATTGCCAACTTTCCTTTCACAGACTGCAGCCGAATCATCCAATATTTTCATCTGGACATCCTTTACTTTATGAAACGACATATTTTCTCCTTTGTCAGTTTCTTTTTGGAAATGATCAGTTTGTGAACAAAGCAAAACAGCTGATGAGCCACTCATGCCATTATTTCCAGGCCCCAAGTCTAAGTTGTCCATACCTGTATTAGTAGACTTCTTGACACTCTGCTTTCTCTTATGACCTCTGGATGTTTTAGGTTCCTCAACCATATTATCCAACAGTTTGGTTGTAAATCCTGCTCCACTCAATCTTTCTTCTAGATCCGCACATTCTGAAGCTTTGCTGGACAGTGGAGGCATCACTTCAAAATCATGATGCAGCGCATCACCTATAACCTTCTGAGGCGCCTTATCCTGATATGAAGTGTCCTGAAAATTTCCAGAACTCTTTTTGGTTGTTTTCTTCTTCATCTTATTATTATTATTATGTTTGTCGTTAGATGCACCTGAGGCGTGAATCAATCTGGATGGAAGTTTTGGTTCTATGATGGCAGCACCTACCTCAGGTTGATTCATCCGAATCTCGTGGCTCCCCAATAAATTTTCATGTTGTTTAGTTTCCACATCCATGTCAGCTGCAGCACTGGGCAAGATGCTATGGGTTTTAGCCTCAGGATCGTTCAACAAGTTCAGATCAAGATTTGGCACTGCCATAGGGGTCAAATGTATGCCATTATCTGAATGTTCACCATCAGTCTCATTGAGTACTTTATCTCGAGATTTCTTAGCCTTCCTTTTTTTCTTAAAGCCCATCTCCCCTTCAGTAAATGAAAATGTATTGGGCTGGGCTGATTCCCTGATAGTTCCTTCGGCTTCATGCCAGTCTAAAGTTCCCAACTTTTCAAATTCTACTGGTACTGAGTCATGGCTCAGAGACACGTCCCTCTGTTCTTCAACTAAATCAGGTTGATTAATTGCTTTCCTCCCACTCTGTTTCATGGCTGACTTGGCCAGATTATTGTCAGCAAATTTCTTGAGCTTCTTCTTCCTACTGTCGCCAGAGATTTCAGATTCCTCCAGATTATTTGTATCTAACAACCTTGATGGCAAGCCCATTTTTTGTGTTATAACTGGATCAGCAGATGCAGAAGTATTGTTGTATGATGGCAGCATCACTTCAAGATCATTGTTTATAGACAATTCTCTTTTTTCATCGTTTTTTCTAGACTTACTAGTTCCAGTACTTCCACTCTTCTTAGTGTTAAGTTCCACATCTGAAATATTCTGAAAAACTACAGCAGCCTTTTGCGACCTCTTTTGCCTTCTATTGTTGCCAATATCTTCCAATGCAACATTAGTATCCATCAATATAGCTGATGAGTTTGCAACTTTGGTGTTAACATCAAGCTCACACTGGTTTACATCAGACTGTTGATTCACAGACAAATCTCTATCTTTTTTAATTCCCGCATTCAAGTTGGTATCAGCAGTAGGCAAGCCACTATCAGTTCTTGCAGTCTGAGAATGTTTTAAAGCATTCATTTCTGGATTTGGAGAAGTTAAAGGGGCCAAATGCATGACATTTTCAGAAAGTTCGCCATCTGCATGATAACAAAATTTTCCTCTAGATTTCTTTGTTTTTGTTTTACTTCTACTGCCACGTCGAATTTCTTCATTGGCACCTGTATAATCATCTGCTGGAACTAACTCCATGGTATTTCTATGTACTTCATGCTGATCTAAAGTTCCTAGCTTCAATAGCACTTGATCGTGAGGTGGTTTCTTCCTTCTTTTATTATTAACCTTCTTCTGTTTAGATGCATCTGTAACTGTGGTAGCTACCGAAGCTCCCTCAAAAACAGCAATGCTCTGCATATTGGATGGATCATGCTTCACACCTGCATCCCCAGTAGTTTCCATACAATCATGCATAATTTTTGGAGTTTCTTCACCCACATCAGTTCTGCAGCCAGCAAGAACAGGTTGCTGAGTTTCTTCACCAGATGCATGAAACTGGGTGCAGTGATCTTCTAAAGTAGCATTGTGTACTATAGCATCATGGTACTTCATTTTCCGCTTCTTCTTAGCTGGAGAGCTAGTTCCTTTAGAATTTTCTAAAGAATCTTTTCTCCAAAATTCTGCAGTCATGTCAGAAAATTTCTCAACCTTCTGTCCCACAGTCAACCTATTCTCTTCAGTAACACCATCTGGCAAAGACATTGTAAGAGTGAGTATCTGGTTTGCACCAGAGGACATAACTCCAAAATGGTCTCTTGTGTCACACTCAGAGGCTTTCTGGTTGATGCAACACTCCAAATATTCTGACGCATCAGCTGAAAGAAACCAATTTTCTTTTACCCCATGTAATGCACTACAAACAAGCATGAAGTCTGGGAGATGATAAAAATTTCCTTTGCGTTTTACCTATCAAAGTGAAAAGAATTAGAATCAACAAATAATAGAGCTGCTTTATCAAAATAAAAAAACTTATTCATAAAATGTCAGAACCAATAAATAAACTAACTACATATATACCTTCAGAGAATGGATCTGTATCTCCCCATTGTTCGGAAAACACTTTGCATGTTCCTCTGTTAACTTCCCTGTAACGTGCAAAAATGAGATTCCTAGGTCTAACATCAAGTGTCTTTGAAAATAAGCAAATAAAGAACTTCACGAAACATAAATTTTCGAAGAAATTTCTCCTCCATCACCTGTGAGTTTTCAAATGATAAAATGTCCAGTCCATGATTTGAACAATAAAGAGCTCAATCAACTAAACTTTTTCACGGTCATCTAACTCCTGACCAACCAGATATTAAGCTTAAATTCCCAGCTTACCAAAGCAACCGAAATACCCACAAAACACAATAATCTCTCAACACCACTCAATCTCCTCAAGTGTGAACCATATTTAACATCGTCACAATTAGTCAAGCTAAAACGAAAAAACAAAAGCTGCACAAATTTGCGGTCATTACAATAAAACCAAGTACTGACTTTTTAAATCCAACACGGTGTCTGAATCCGACACTAGCATCGCCAGGTGCGTGTCAAGGCTGGTGTCGACGAAGACTGTGTTAAACTCCGCCGTAGACGGCATCGGACTACTGGATTCCGCATCACGACGACGTTTGCCCATTGATCAAAGCCTGGCAACTGAAGCAGTATCTGCACTATATCACGCAAGAGCTGCGTTCGTGAGGGTTTAGCGGCAGATTATATTCTTTGGCCTTTTATAATAAAATGTTTTATTTTGCTTTTTTATGTTTGACAAGATAAAATGTTTTTGTCGGCCTGTATAAATGTATGGGCCTCGGGCCCACAAAAAAACAGAAACAGAAGAAGAAAAACTATATGAGCCTTTATAATGATTAATATGATTATGGGCTTTCCTTACATGTCGACGTAGTATGTACCAAGTCACGGCTCGATTTTTTTAACAAAATTTCTATTCTGAAAATATAAAAGTGATCGGGTGCATTTGACATTTACTTTAGGTAAATGCAAAAATATAAAGTATAAGGTTGGTAAGATTTATCATTATTGCTTCACGTTGTTTGTGAGGAAACATTAAAATATTTTGTTGAAAAATTTTGTGTAAAAGAACCACAGGTCAGATTAAATTTAAATCCTTAAGGATTTGTTTGTCTCAAGGGATTACACATTGATATGACGTCACATCATTCCTCATCTGATGTTCTTTCTGTTTTCTAAAAATTATTATGAGTCCAAGGGCCGACACTAATAACTGTGTTGTATATACTATACATCTCTCATGCAATTTGAGATGAGTTATCTCATCGCTAGAGTGTTTGGATTTTACCATCTATTTTACTATATCACCCTTCAATAATTGAAGGGAACCCTAACATCTCACTTCAGGAAATAAATATGTCTTTACTTTCTAGGTATTGCATCAATAACTTGCCTCATTTACTTGTGCATTCTATAATTCTTGCATATTAATGCATTATGGTGTGCCAAAGTTATGTCGAACGTGAGTAAAAAAGATGGGTACGTGAAAGAGTTGCTAATCCTTCGACAAATTATAGAATATCCTCTTTTGTGTATTTGACTGTTGTTTCACGATTCTATGTGAATTATACAAAAATTTATTAGCTTTCCCATGGAAAAGTAAACACGAAGCCTGGTTTTATCACATTGTATGCCTCGCAACTCAGAAAAGGAAAAATGGGATTTGTGATGGAGATGAACGATTTGCTACCACACATTTAGAGGATATTTTCGGTAATTTGCACTTCGTTTACTGTGTTTTTTCCAAAAATGTCAAATCATTTTTTAATCGGTGTCAATCAAACACACTGTATAATATATCACATCCTACAAATTATTTACATATTTCCTCTCATTATCTCTCGTATATACAATCATTTATTAATCTCATCACGCATAACAAACTGAGCCTAAGAGAATATTTTTATATAATCTTTAACAATAATTTATTGCATTAAGCGAAGTCCGATCATTTTAATAATTTATACTAAATTTAGCCGTTGCATGGGATCTTTATCAGTAGCTTATAGGATGCGATCTGTGAGACAATTTAGATTGTCTCCATTTTTCACTAAGAAAAAACACAAACGAGGTTAATCTCGATACCGTAAAAATAGCTTTAGCACATAGTAACTGAAGGAGTTCTTATCTATATATATATATATGAAAAAATACTTGCTTTCTTACACATCCTGAGAGAGTATTACTACTAGATAAATCGATCTAACACACCATCCTCCGACGTCTTCCAATCGAAAGACGCCAATTGTCGAGAAGAAAATGGGGTATAATGGAAGCGAAGCACCACTGGATGGAATGTGCCCAATAAGGGGTGCATCTTGCTTCGTACCCTATCTGCCTAATTGCTGCTTCCACATATTCTTGCGCAGTTGGTATAAATACCGATGGTCTCTCCACAAATGCAACTCTTGATGCCATTTTGGTTGACACATATAATGGGACCTGATTGCCATTATATGTCATTCTAAATGGTTAATATTTTAGACACATTATATTGAGTTCTCTATGTATAAATATCTAAGTAGTCTCGCTTCCTTACTAGGAGCGATTTATATTATGTGTAATATATTAAATGCCTTTTAACCAAAATTGGTTTTTGAAGATCCCATCTCACATAAATCTGTCTATCTTTTCTCTTGGTTTTTTAGCTCAGGCTCATTGGAAAACAATTGAATTATCGGGGTATAAGGCTGATATAATGTAGACATCTTATATGAGCATCTGTGTGGTCACCTGATAATGTGACAATATCAAAAGTATCACATCATCAGGTGTCAATATAGGTGCTCATGTAAAATGTCCATAATAATAATTTTGTATTGGGGTATTTTGAAAAGAGGAGGACTGTTAATTTTAAAAGTCTCGATTTTTTTAAAACATAGGAATTATTCGTACACACTAGTTTATGAGTTAATTAATTATTGGTACCTGGCACTGCACGTCGATTCCATGGTGCTTGTATTCCACGTATAAGCTTCTGGACAACTGATCTACGTACCTGCATAATTTAAGATTCGATGGATATAAAAATTATGAAATTTTTATATATTAGGCACATTTTACAGAGAAAGTAAATTCTGAACCCTAAGGGTCGTAACAAAAAATGTTTCCAAAGTAGGAAAGAAATGGTATTAAAAATATCTAGGAATAATGATTGTTGTGTTAAATATTTTTAATCTCTACAATAAAGGTAATAATGGATTCTAATCAACGAAAACTAAAACAATTATATTACAATCAGTGGTATCATAAATTGTAAATACACTAAAATGTCTTTCACCTAACTGAATTAAATTTTTGAGTTCGTCATTAATATCATTTATTCATGCCCCATATTCTCACAGAGCTTTTTGATGGAGTTCACTTTTTCGTACGCAGCTTTTTTATGGAAAACAATCCATTTTTTGGTAAATCGACACATACTTAGTTCACATATACATATATATATATATATATATATAACTTGATAATGTTCTGATGAAAGAAGAGAACTACGACAGTAGATCAGGCACAGATTCCTGAAGCTTGGCTGATTGATGAATTTGGGAAGGTAAAATGACTAAATTTGAAGGATAGCTTAAAGGTTAGCTCCTCAACTTTCCAATTTATTCTTGAAGTGTCGTTTAGACGTATGAAGATTGAATAAATCACGCATGTTCCTTCACTCAATCGTGCAAGCTAACCTGCAAGTCGCAACATCGAGTTGTAAGTGTCAAGCTAACTTGGGTTGTAATTTTTTCTCCATAGGTCGCAACATCGTTTAAATTACGACTGTTGATTTCTTTACTTCCAAATTCCCTTGCAACAAATATGTCTCAATGTTCCCAGCACAAGTTCTTGGTAATTTATGTTTCCAATCAGTAAGTAAATATGTCTTTACTGTCATGGTATTGCATCATTAACTTGCCTCATTTACTTGTGCATTCTATAATTCTTGCATATTAATCCTACTAATTATTCACATATTTCCTCTCATTATCCCTCAAATATACAATCATTTATTAATCTAATCACGCATAACAATCTGAGCCTAAGAGAATATTTTCATATAATCTTTAACAATAACTTATTGCATTAAGCGAAGTCCGATCATTTTAATAATTTATACTAAATTTAGCCGTTGCATGGGATCTTTATCAGTAGCTTATAGGATGCGATCTTGAAGACAATTTAGATTGTCTCCATTTTTCACTAAGAAAAAACACAAATGAGGTTAATCTCGAAACCGTAAAAATAGCTTTAGCACATAGTAACTGAAGGAGTTTCTTATCTATATATATATATATGAAAAAATACTTGCTTTCTTACACATCCTGAGAGAGTATTACTACTAGATAAATCGATCTAACACACCATCCTCCGACGTCTTCCAATCGAAAGACGCCAATTGTCGAGAAGAAAATGGGGTATAATGGAAGCGAAGCACCACTGGATGGAATGTGCCCAATAAGGGGTGCATCTTGCTTCGTACCCTATCTGCCTAATTGCTGCTTCCACATATTCTTGCGCAGTTGGTATAAATACCGATGGTCTCTCCACAAATGCAACTCTTGATGCCATTTTGGTTGACACATATAATGGGACCTGATTGCCATTATATGTCATTCTAAATGGTTAATATTTTAGACACATTATATTGAGTTCTCTATGTATAAATATCTAAGTAGTCTCGCTTCCTTACTAGGAGCGATTTATATTATGTGTAATATATTAAATGCCTTTTAACCAAAATTGGTTTTTGAAGATCCCATCTCACATAAATCTGTCTATCTTTTCTCTTGTTTTTTAGCTCAGGCTCATTGGAAAACAATTGAATTATCGGGGTATAAGGCTGATATAATGTAGACATCTTATATGAACACCTGTGTGGTCACCTGATAATGTGACAATATCAAAAGTATCACATCATCAGGTGTCAATATAGGTGCTCATGTAAGATGTCCATAATAATAATTTCTGTATTGGGGTATTTTGAAAGGAGGAGGACTGTTAATTTTAAAAGTCTCGATTTTTTTAAAACATAGGAATTATTCGTACACACTAGTTTATGAGTTAATTAATTATTGGTACCTGGCACTGCACGTCGATTCCATGGTGCTTGTATTCCACGTATAAGCTTCTGGACAACTGATCTACGTACCTGCATAATTTAAGATTCGATGGATATAAAAATTATGAAATTTTTATATATTAGGCATATTTTACAGAGAAAGTAAATTCTGAACCCTAAGGGTCGTAACAAAAAATGTTTCCAAAGTAGGAAAGAAATGGTATTAAAAATATCTAGGAATAATGATTGTTGTGTTAAATATTTTTAATCTCTACAATAAAGGTAATAATGGATTCTAATCAACGAAAACTAAAACAATTATATTACAATCAGTGGTATCATAAATTGTAAATACACTAAAATGTCTTTCACCTAACTGAATTAAATTTTTGAGTTCGTCATTAATATCATTTATTCATGCCCCAGATTCTCACAGAACTTTTGATGGAGTTCACTTTTCGTACGCAGCTTTTTATGGAAAACAATCCATTTTTGGTAAATCGACACATACTTTAAAAAGGTTCATATATATATATATATATATATAATGTACTGAGGTAATAAGAATGAAATGACAAATTAGCGTCACACTAAATTAAGTGTGACGGGCATATCATGCATGGATTTATCTCCGTGTGTATCAATTTTATATTATGGACACTAAAATTTATATAAATTGTTCAGGATTAAAAATTGAAAAGTAATTAACTTTGTCTATTAAATTTATGCATTATCCGGCGATCTGTGGAGTGTTCTCATTTCAAAACATCATAATTTAATCCATGAAGCCTAGGATTTTGAAAAGCATTTATATAAGCATTAGAAAGTAAGAAATTAGTTAGCATCTGATCACGTATCATCATCTTCTTTGAAAGTTACATATCTAGTTTATTTCATTATTGCCATATATTAGAGCATCAAATTTAAATACTCTGACATTTAATCAACAATCGTGTTCAGGAAATTAGAACACCTTCTGTTTTTGAAAAAGACCATTTGCAGGGTTTTTATGCTTGAAATCTTAATCTGCTGCCATCGTTGACAAAACATATGAAAAAACTCGAAAAAACTCAGAAGTGTAATTACTTAGATGTGGCGAGTAAGGGAGAAAGATAGATTGGTCTTACGCTTTGGAGGCAGCGTAGATTGCATAAAGTGGATGCGAAGGTACAACAATGGCGGCTCCCGAGCCAATATTAATAATGGCTCCTCTACCCCGGCGGATCATTCCTCGTAACACAGCTCTCGTGACATGGGATGTCCCTAAAACATTAACCTTAATCAAATTCATCCAGATATCCTCACCCACTTCGTGGAAATACATCGCTCCTGGATACGTAATCCCCACATTGTTGATCAAGACCCCGATATCGAGGCCCTGGATCATCTCCTTCAACTCTCCATTAACCCTGGAAACAGCTAAATCCGAAGAAAACTCCAGGTCAAGAATCTTGACCTCAACCTCGGGATATCTCGCGTGGATTTCCCCGGAGATTTGTTTCAACCTGCTGGGATTCCTGCTCACGAGCACCAAGTTCAGACCCTTCTCCGCGAGTTTGAAAGCAAACGCCAGACCGATTCCGTCGGTGGAGCCGGTGACCAGCGCCCATGTGCCGTATGTTTTCAGGTCTTTCGGTGGCCTGATAAAGGTTCTGTAAAGCCATTGGAGGATCAGCATGCAGTTGTTGAAGATGGAGAAGAGAGCTATAGAAGAGAGGAAGATAACCCAGGCGGCGGGCTGTGTTTCTAGGTGATCGATGCAGTGTGGTGTTGGAACCATTTTCTGTACAGCTCTGGATTAGGTGATAGGCATACAAATTAATAGACGAAAGGTGCAAAAGAATCATTAATCACCACAATTATAATAAATAAAAAATTCATAAAATGATCAAATCATTTTCATAACTTAATTATAGGTACCACACGTAACGTCTACTGTAATTACATGAAAATCCAACTACTTTAACTATTATATATAACTCCCCACATGTTTATATAAACCTTACATTTATTTGAAAATTACACAGATAATCTCATCTGATGTTTTTTTATATATCTAAAATTACTACAGCTTGTTTAATACTAATGAGTATATTTGTTTAAGTAAATAAAAATTGAGCTACAAATTAAATAAAAAAACAAGAATTTCGTTTTGATTTCTGAATGTTAAAACACATATTATTACGTATACCCAATTAGTTTTAAATCAGTTGCTAAATCAAACAACTAATATTTATAATTCGACCTTTGTTTTATTGTAGTTTCTATTTACCATATTTCACTTAAACACATTGAAATAAAAATAATTAAATTGAACCCATTTTTTAAATACTCACGGGATACTTGCTAGATTGATTTCTTATGTAATTAAAATTTGAAAAAATACTGGTATAGAACACTATCTTTAATTTTTTATTTATTTTTACGGTTTCGTGATGTGGTTCTCATTAAACACATATTCAATGCAAAATCACATCTTCTTGTTTAAGAAAAAATATTGAAGTTGTAAAAAATTGAAAGATGCATGACCATATTACCAAACTTATGAGTTCGTAAATATAAAAGACGAAAATCACCATTTTTTGTTCTTGGTTTCGCAAATAAAAAAGATAAATAAGCACGTGATATCTCTAAAGTTCTTAATTTTTTCAATATCTCTATTTTTTGTCCACAAAAAGCATGCTACAAATATATAGATATATGACGTGATATGATATAATGCCATTGTTTTGCCTGACACTTTGAGCCACCAGGCAAAAGAAATGAAATAGTCCTAGAACTATATCAAGCTTGCACTTCTATTTATATTATACATTTCAATTACAAATATATACTTAAATTAGAAATTTATAAAAAGTTAAATTAAAAGAGGTTTTATAATTCAAACACAAAATATAAATAACTTAGAGATTAGCAACTGCGCCTGCACCTGCATCTAATTCAAATTGGGACAACCAAACTACCTCGACGTTTGTTTCGCAGTCCGCAGAACATTAAATTCAGTTCTTACTATTCGCGCAGGAAAGTACATCGTTTGGTCAGAACAATGAAACAGTTCTAGACCTATATCCAGAGTTTTTTTTTTTTTAGTATTTTCACAAGTTAAATATATTTTTAAACCTTCTTGTATTTATATATGGGGAAATATTTTAGTATTATTTCGAGGGGTACACTTCATTTCTGCCAAAAAAATTAAGAAAAATAATTTCCCTTCCATTCTCATAGAAAAAAAGAAAAGAAAAGCATTTCCCCATTTGACAGGTAATCGTATATTAATTACACGGTGATTCGAACTTCCCGAGGGCAACGGAAAGCAACATGCATGGTATCTTAATAAAAAAGATAAAATTCGTGGTTTCGTATTATTTTTTAAAAAAATTATTTTCCATAATATGATGAGCTCAAGCCACAGCTCTCTTTGTCAGCGATCATTAGGAAGAAAATATTGAATTTGTCCAAATGATTTTGCTGTATGAAAATTTATCGAAATTAAACATTATTAGATAAAAAGCTTTATCCATCAGTTGTCCTGAATATCATGAAAATGAACTTTTTGGCAATGTAAAGTATTAAGCTAGGTCTTTGGACCACGGAGGTGAGACATTCATCAAGATAACGTGGAGGCGTACAAATTGGTTGCAGTTCCATTTTAGGTTAAAATATACGGGATTCATGTCATGATCGGAACATGCTGGATTATTCAAGAGAAGGACCATTTTGGAATCATGCATTCAGTTACACTTACATTTCCTCCAAGGAGTTGATGGCTCGACACTATCAATTTACATCACAACAATAGAAAACTAATTCGGGGGAGAAGTGAAGGTTTTACATTTAAGGCGCTTCGAGGGCGGGGAGTGATCGTCCCACAAATAATGAGCGTCTCCTGGCAGTCTTTTAAATGAAGAGGCTTATGAATGAATCGATCTCACACCGGAAGAAGAGAGAGTTTCGAGACTGAGAAGTTATGAGACTGTTTAGTTGAGGTAAACTTATCAGATTTAATTGGTCAAGATGAATCTTCTTTTCGATAACTCATCAATTAAAACCCCAAAATTAAACATATTTGACCTGGGTAAATTTTGGGATGGGATGACCCACTGGGAAGTTTATCAGAGTGCATGCTTGACCTAGAGAAATTTTGGGATAGGTGAAAATTGGGAAGTTTCTCAAGGTGCGTACGAGTGAGGACAAAACATATTGAAAAGACCAGTGTTACTACAGTGGAGACAGTCGTTAACTTTGGGACGTTAAAGTAAACATACAAATATTTTTATTACAAACCACGCGTAAGAAAACCAATATGTTTTGAAACACAAAGTTCTAGCATACTGTTTGGTGTCAAACATAAAGCTCTAAATAATTTATACATCCTTGTTTCATCCATTTGGTGCCCAATGGTATTTTCTAACAGTAAAACAAAATTTGCTATTGCTAGAAAATGATCTTCAAACAGTTACAAATTGTGTCCCGGAAAAGAAAAAAGTACGGTCCCAACCTATCTTGACTCTTTAGTGTGAGGATCTATTTTGAGGTACTCCAACAAGTTCTTGGTACCGTATCTGTATATTCATCATATATATTTTCCAGTCTCAGCGAGCAAAAAAGTCTTCCTTGGTTCTTTGACGGCCTGTAATCATCAACTCGAGGAAGCCATAGAAATCCGATAATCGATCCTATACAACACAACGTATACATGAGGTGGTCTTGGAATCTTGGCGATCTTGTTGAAGATCCATCAAGAAAATGTTCTTGCAAGAAAGGAGCAACACTTGGTCCCAGTTTTTATTCATGACTGGATCCCGATTTTCTTAGGTTGTGATCTTGTTGAAAAGGGTCGTCAGCACAATGGATCGAGCTCAACCTGTCCGTGAAATTCCAGCCTGAGATATGTTCTAGATCATGGCCTACGGTTCTCATACTGTTCTCTTCTTTCAGTTTCAGGAAGAATATGGATGACCAGTAATCATTCGCCAAATTCTTAATATACATTGAAAATGCATATAAATGAAGGCAAGTAAGAAAAATAACCCACTTGAAAAACCATAAGATAGAATAAATTTATTCAAGAACTGACCATTTTCATTAGACGCATCAACTCATTTAGTGCACTTTTAAAGAGATTTGGGTTGGTTAAATCAGGAGTATTGAGAATTTCTTGGCGACAACGGTGAGAAATGTTAACCTCCATTGTCGAACCTGCATAGCAAACTGTATGAAAAAGCGACACAAAGAGGCAAAGCAGTGATGAGGACGGACAAAAAGATACCCGGGGATATATATTTGTCAATGATATGCCTTGCCATGTAGATTCTTCTCACATGATCATTATGTGGGATTTTGTCGAGCTGCTGGACCTCTTCATAGAAATGGACACTTTCCCCAGCCAAACAGCTACATGATAGAACATAACGCAAATCAGCTGTATGTCAATAGAAGAAACAATATATACTTTAAGAGAGGACTTCTTAGCACCTATCAGTAAATTCCATGAAAGACTGGCGAAATCTTCTGTTCAGTAGAAGCTTATCCAAAGGTTCGTTTGGATCTGCCAATTCGGTCGGTTCCCTCTGAAATAGAACACCAGGTTCAGGTATGATACCCAGGACGTCACCCATTGACTTGCAATCTTGGTGTTCTTTTCTCCTCAAGCTCATAATCGAGACAAGAGGTTGAGACATTGATGTGGTGAAAAACACCACCACGAGTACACTGGTCTGAGGAAAAATTTGTTAAAAAAAATCATAAGAATGAAAATTCATTGGATGAAATCACATGAAAAACGGGCCCCAAGGCAGAAATACAGAGACGAAAAAGCCATAATAAGTCAGTTTATGCATACCATAAAAAGCAAAAAAAATCTTGAGATAATTTGAAGCCATGGAACATCTTCATGGACCTCAGTCAGAACATAAGAAACCGTCCATATACCTTTACAGAAAGAACAATAAAATAAGTGACACTGGCTTCTCTATGGTTTTAATCTAAACGATTAAAACAAGATAGACCATCTTAAATTGTTCTAAACTGCCTACACATGTAGATACTAGATATAACCACAAAGAGTGGTTGATTCTTTCAAGTATGAGAAGGCTTAAACAAGATAGAATTAAGGTAGATTTTAATATACCAATGGAACATGCGGCAGCTAGAATTCCTCGCCAGAGGTCCTTGAGTTCATGGAATCTAAACTCTATATGTCGAACTGCTGCTGTAAAAACAACCAAAACTGCAACATAAATTGCGTGCAGGCTAAGAATTGTGATGATCCACTGAGTCCCCACGTGGCAACGGTTATTAAGAGGCTTTTTTATTTGAATAACTGCATCCAAAAAAATTTAAGATTATGCCACAAATAATGAAGCAAAGCATCAATGTTAAAATAGTAAATGTAAGCATGTTAAAAAAATAACAAGAGATATAAGCAAAGAATAATATATTAAGCCAATTGACAATAATGTAAACCAAAAGCTATTCAAAAAGTGATCATAAAATTTAAAATAAAGAATATCGTAAATTTCTATAACTAAAAGTTGATTGACTATCCCACATACAAAAATTGAACTAGAGAAAATCCCTTCTGAAATGATCCTTACGTGTTGCAGCCACAATCCAGGGCAAGAGAAGCATTGGAAGAAATATATATGATCGAATAGGCGGCAAACGTCTCCTGAAAAATGGCAAGCCTCAAGAGGAATGAAGTCAGTAAACCAATATACAAAATAATGTTGGGTCAATAGCGAGTATTACATTGAGCAGAGTTACAGTTGGGGGAACCATCTTTTATGAGATAGCATGAATCACTTTATATATGTTGAAAGACTCTGCCAAACTCTTAGGAGATAAAAGCATTTATCACTTTTTTACTTTCCAGAAAGATATTCATGTACCTAACAAATATGTTATATAGTTGAAATGCCTGTGTAATCCGACAGCTCATCAGCAAACCAAATCCTAGAGGACCTTCACCCCAAACTGCGAGAGAAATTATAACTGTAGTTAAAAACACAAATACAAATGTGCAATAGAAATCTTGGCCTGAAGCTGAATATGCCAATTTTATGTAAAAATTACCAGCCCATACATAGCAAGATATCCACCAATGCCTCCTTCTAAATCTCAAGAAACCAAGGCCCATCTGTAGAGGTCACATCCAATTTGAATAAAATCAGTTAAAAATTATAAACTGGAAATTTATATATGAAACTGTTAATAATTAACAATGATAGGAGCTAAGAGAGTGAGCTTTTACCACAATTGACAATAAAAGACTGAAACTGGCAAAAACTTGAACTACTGCAAGCCAAAAGCCACTTCCTTTGGGTCGTGGAATCCTGTGAATTACATAGGGAGCTGCAGCTTTTGCAAGAAGCCTATACAAGAGGAACGACATTTTCACACACAATAACAAACATTTTATGCTAATGACTACCAATGAAAGGCCCCATCAGCTAAATCTTGTAAAGTCCCCGAGACAAACAAGCAAAAATATGTGGACTTGTACAAGTCCCAGAGTAGACAACTCTCCCTAAGCAACTAGCCCAAGCCCCAAAGTGAACCCACGCTGCAAACTGAAGCAAGAACCTCGACATAATTTCTTTAGATACTCAAATATTTTGGTTGTCCATAGTCATGGG